>BQKZ01001801.1:74093-89875 GCA_036244855.1 Temnopleurus reevesii | reverse complement strand
CCCCCCCCCCCCCCCCTATATCAAATCCGAAACCACCCCTATGTCAGGCCCTGACTTGATTTGTAAATAAACCTCCACGTGATACATATCAAAATCAGGGCAATGCCGAGATCGACTTGGGTCGTCTATTCGCATCTTTCATTCCGTCAATGACGTCGAAGCAGTCCCCGATAATGATGACAGCGTGGGTGTCGATCTCGAAATGAGAGAGAGAGAGAGAGAGGAATAATTCATATGATTTTATCGTCCCTTTAACAATCCAAAACCCACACTCTCTCTCTCTTTATTCACAGCGATATGTGTTGTAGGGGGACTAAAAATGTTAATTGAATTTTCCCCAAACTATCCTCTTTTACCGAACAATATTTGAAAAAAACAATTTTGCTGAGTATCAATATTTCAGTGCTCTAAGATTAAAATGATCCTGGCTTGTAGTAACTAAGCCTTACATTCTCCCAAGCATGAATTATTAATTGCATGTATGTTTAATTCTTGCATCTTCTTATACTGTCTTATATACACCTACCCTAATATTTTCTTTTCGGTACTATTTCTTGCTCACTTTTGTTGATAATAAATTCATGATTTTAAATCTACGTATTGTTATCATTCTTTTGTTTATCCTACGCATGTAATATAGTTTTGCATTTTTAATTGTTCGTACTTGACGAGTCATGCAGTCTTTCACACACATTTAGTTGGTTGAAATTGATCAAGTCCATGGCGATGTTTTGCTCATATTCATCTAATTTGTTCTGGGCCCCGTAACATTAAGCTTTACAATCGATTATACGATTGATATTAATCGTAAGTCTATGGGAAACATTTTTTTGTTACAGGCCTCTGGTCTTTAATACAAAGAAGTTGGAAATGTTTTTAAATATCAATTCTGTGTATAGCATATTGCCCAACTTGTCAATAGTGTACATATAAACAGTGCTATCGTGATTAAAGAACTGGAATCGTGGATAAATTCCTCCAATGTCACAATTGTTGCCCCCCCCCCCCCCTTATCAGATAATGCAGACAAAATATTGGTCACAATTTAAACACAGAATGGAACTTTTCCGCGTTTCCTGCTCCAATCATATATTTGCTTTTTAATCAAGTGTTGATGCAATTATAACCCTCTATAATTCCTCGCTTAAACTTAACTTAAATAATTTCATCTTCTTTGCGTTTACGAATACTTGACATCTCTATTCTTCCACCAAAATTGATATCTTTCTCGTTTGCTGCAAAATTATATGTACACGGAGAAAAAGGTTTATGATTTGTGATCCTTCAACGAAGGCCGTTATCGTATTGTTTGCGTATGTTTCAAACGTAATGATAAACAGAAACCGTGCGAAGATTTGTTGTCTTTCCCATATCTTTCCTTTCTCTTGCAAGCCATAAATTTGTTTCTCAGAAAGTTTCCCTAATCTTCCACGTCATCCATCTTCTCTCCATTGGTGTCTCATCCGTTATCTCTTGAAGTCAAGTTGGGCAAATTTATACTGTCTTGTGAATCGTATATCTTCTTCTTCCGTTTTTTTTTACTCGACGACAGGTCTGTTCGTGGTAAATTTAGGTCAGAGAAGTTTAGTCTGAGTCACTTTCGTTTGGGGCTGGTTCAACTCATATGAAGTAACGTAAACTCTTCATGTCACTTGTGTCGTGTGTGTCAGAAATGTCAGATGAAATTTGCTGGGCAGAAATCATTTTTTTTTTTACCTTCCCGATCGTTTTGTTTCTTTGCAGCTGTCGAAAATGCACTTGCTTTTTTATTTTCCTTCTACTTCCTTTGAGTTATAAAATTTAATTTTTGTTGGTTTCGTGTAGCTAAGGTTGCCATCCATTTTCCTTCGATCAGTGGAACTATGCAGTGGTGTCGTGGCTCCAATTTGAGTGAGGGCCGTGGCAGCCACCCCCCCCCCCCTCCCCCATATGGATCCGCCGGTGATCTGTTTCAAACCGATTTTAATAAAACGCTCTCGTCTTTAGGTCTTCTGTTTTGCAGTTCGTTTGGAGAAGTCCATTTCGATACATCACAGTTTCAAAATGTTTGCATCGCGAAGACTATAGCAAGATCCAAGATTAAAAGAACAACAAATAATTTGTTTAGTAATCAAAGCACTATTTTTAATAAAGCAAAATTTGGTATATGAACTTTTGATTTATCACTTTAAAAATCGACGAACTGAAGTGAAGTTTGATAAATATAAGACTACACTTATTTTCAAGAATAAATTATTGGTCCTTGGGTTGGAATTCAAATATTTTGTTTTGATATACGAATCACTGTTTTACACAAAATGAATTGTACATCGCAAACATATCATGCAAATAATTGTAATGTTCCATTAAATTGATCTTGTGGTCAAACCGAAGTTCATTTCACGGTCTTTTCTTTTTGATGTAAAATATACACAATTTATGGCCTTGATCCTCACTTTTGCTATGATTTATGATTAAGGAGTTATATGATCACTGCAGAGAAAGAGATGAAATGTTCTTGTAATTTTAAGCAATTTCCTCGGAGTAATTTTCATTTTATATTTTGCATTGACACCTCAGCTAATCGAGCATGCGTTTTGCATTATGATCAATTTGACATTTAAAAACGATCGTGATCGATGAATTTGGCGCGTTTTTCAGGTAATTTCAACAACAATTTACTTTAAAAACGTGTGATTTACATTTGTGTGCACTCCCACCCCATAAACTTCATTTTAGTTCGATAGTATGTGCGTTCTTCTTTAATATCTCTTATACGAAATGATACAGTGATTCTTTTGTACGCGCCAGTAAAACACCCCGAGCTATGTTGTGGGTGTTGAAAAGATATTCAGTTCTCTCTTTACAAATTTTTAAATTGAGTTTTTCTGCTGACAATCGAATTGAATTTCGACAGACGGATAGATGGCTTCCAAACTCCGTCTGAAACATCATGCAAAAGAGAAATTGGATGAAAAGGAAAAAAAATATCTAGATCATCTTTTACCATTCTTAAATTGATCTAAAAATTATTACGAGGCGTCTTTGTTATTGCACGTGGTACTAAGATGTGAAGCAATTTTGTGGCATTTCAATATTAGTGCAAATTAGACCGATATTTATTTGAATCGTTTTCTTACTTTCCTTATGATATTTGCCCGTTAATTAAAACGAATATTGATGAAGGTCATATTCAACAATCTTTTTATTGAGCATATTGATGCTTTTACTATATACCCCCACCCCATTTTACGTTTAGGCTCAATTGTTTGATGTTTTATGCAATGAAATATGCCTTCCGGGAGATTGTTCCTTCGAACAACATGTTGCTCATTTTTAATTGAAATCTTCAAATCAAAGGCACATCTCTAGAGCCTACGATAGAAAAAAACATAATTGTGAATACATTTTTATTTTTCATTCTTTATCTCCTTATATCCTGTACTATCGCATTTGCTCTTTACTCAATTCTTCTATCAATCCATACATTTCTTTTTTGCTCATCTTTAAAAATATCACTCTTTCTCATTCACCATTTCCTTATCCATAATATTTCCTCGTATGAGCAAAGCGAACCATGGCCTCAAAACTCAGCTTTATTTGCCTGATCGTAGCCCGAGGAAACGTCGCCGATTCCTGGCGAGTGAGATCCCAAAGATCCTCTTCTTATTCTCACTCCGAGGAGCATTGATCTACCCTGAATGGGGTGAAGATCTTCACCCCAAGGGGGTTAATTCTTACCCATCTCTAGACGCCATTGTCACAGTCGGTTTAGCGTTGTTATCTCTCCATTCGGGTCAGCACACAGCTGGCATGCAACGCACGCGCTTCTATACCCCATCGGGGCGATCAGCGCTCGGCGGCCTTGAAAAAGAGGAAAAATCATAATTAAACTGTTTGCGTCGTAATATGCCTCCGAGGGTTCTTCCTTTATCTGATCTGCTGAAGAATAATATCAGAAATGTATCTAATTTGTTTATGTTTTCATGAAGTTTGAGAGGGTTGGTAACACCATAGTTAGGCATTCGATATTCTGTATGGCATTGTAATGAATTTGGTGACAGTTGTTCAAAATGGCGTCATGGTTCCATGGTCACTCCGAATAATTATGTCAAGGTCCCAGTAAATCCATGAAGTAAGACAAAAGGTCACTCTACTGACATGTTTGTTTTTCCCCCATTTTCATAATGCCTTAAGATGATTAAACTAAATTTAGAATAAAAAGAACACATTGTTCTTAAAGATCAATGTAGAAAAGAGAAGGCGCCACTATGATTCAAGCTTTATCATAACACACATTGCTTCAAAAAGAAGAAAAAAAATCGTCGTATTGTTCAAGTTGTTCATAAAACACGAACAACTTGAATAAACTACACGATTTTCCATCGCATTTTTTGCATCAATGTGTGTAATGGTAACTTGACTCATATGAAATAGGATCTGCCTAAAGCATATGCTGTATGCCTGCATTTTCACCACCGTGCCAAACACTAGACTAATTTTTGTACACAAAAATTCTTCTCTGAAATGTGTCATCAGCATGATTTGCATCCCCTTATACCTTTCTCCTTCTATTGGCTCATTTGATGATGATGATGAAGTCGAACGAATAATTTTGTGCTATGAATATCGACAAAATAAGAGATGTATGAATAAAAACAGGGCGAAAAATGTGGAGAAAGTGTGAGGGAAAATGATAGATGTAGAAAAAAGATGAGAAGAAATGAAGGCATTAGTAGAAATGCAAAGCGGCGGGGGAAGGGGGTGGGGCTTATTTTTGTTATGAGACATTGTGTGGTATATTAGATATTGAAAACTAAACAGCAACTAAAGATAAGCAAAGGAAACACGTTGGGAGTTATGGTATAAGTTGGGGAAAATGTATTATGAAAGATAAGAGGTGAAATAATGCAGTGTGCGTTTATGATTATGTATGTATTTTTGTTTAGTATATTGGTTTTTAGAAATGGAACGGAATTCAAAGATTGTTTTGAAATTAAGGAAAGTAAAGATAGAGAGAAGAAACAAAACAATGATATAGATTGAGCGGGGAAAGAGAGAGAAGGGGTAGAAGTACATACAGGAGGAGTTTTAGAAAGATGATAGAGAGAAAGTAAAATAGAAGAGGGGGTCGATGGGGATGCTCAGAACATCGTATACACTTCCCGAGACATTGCTGTCAGAATGTTTGCTTTGATAATATGAGAATAGCATACGGTTTGTGGCAGGCCGGCTTGTGAGTGTCGCTCAAAAAGCAGCATTTGTTTGTCTTAACCTGTCTCGCAACAAGGTGCTCATCTTTCATCGGAGGAGCGATTCGATGATGATGATAATGATGAAACTCATCCGATGATGCCACGTCTTCATCTTCTTAGTGGATGGTGATGATACTGGTAGGTTGGTATACCGTTTGCTGATGGGGATGACGATGGCGGTTGCCAAAAGTATCTTTATTATTTAGCTCTGTTGGCAACATTTGATCATTTGATCAATTTTGAATCAGACTTTTTTAAAGTTCCACGGTGCTTTACATATGTCCGAATTGTGTGGAATATACATCTACAATCCGATAAATACCTAACGCCTTTTACAAAAGTTCCTTCAAAACATCTCAGCAAAACTTTGGGAAATGATACTGATTGAGCAACAGAATAGCGTCACTCCCCGGACCGATCGCAGTTTACATTAAGAGGATTTGGGGCGTCGAGGGCGTCCTTTCGACAAGTGCCCATGCGGCGTTGTGCCAGTACGTCCAACCACGAACCATCAAACTAAAACGTGAATATACACTAGCTATTGGCCAAATGATAATGATCAAATATTCTACTTTTGCACACATTTATACCATAATGATTCGTGTTTCTATACACCTCAAAACGATAGTTTTCGGACAATATAAATATCAATTCAAGATTACGTGCTTGTTGATATAGCAGTATGTCCATATCTGCTGAAGATATCCTAAACATTTTCTCCATGCATATTATTTATTTCATTTTGGTGCCACGAAGGCACTTATACTACAGAGAAAGTGGTATGCTTCAGTAAACAATACAGGCGTATTATTTTATCACAATTGATTTGCATAAAGTGTTTAAACCGGTCCTATAACTGATCTCAAGTAGGGTGATAAGGGAAATAGTGCAAACAGAATTGGTTAAAGAAATAATGTTTTGGTATAAAAACAAATGTTACGAAAAGAGTAATAGACACGTTTTAAAATGATGATGTAAAATAAAGATACTTCAATGAAACCTTAAGTTAGTTCTGGACTAGTTTGAATTACTAAGTTGCTGGACTAACAATTAGGTACAAGTTAGATTGGCATAACCTTAATTCAGCATGATTAACCAGCATTTTGTTGGTCCAGTGACCAACTTGACGTTCTCAGGAACTACTGAACTGATAAGTGCCAAATCTTGGACTAATAAAATGCTGCTGGTCAATCATGCTGGACTTGGATGTTAGTCCACATACATAGTCCAGCAAACTAGTCAATATTCAAATGTCTGGACTAACTTTGGTTTTCGATGTATACTTATACACATAATGCTTGTCGTTGATTTGAGCAGAGCCCAAGATTTTATGAATACGTCATACGTCATGGGACAATGATTTTGATGGGTAGATATGTTTTAGTTTCATTATGAATATTTCAATATTTTATCATCTTAGGAAGATGACTCAAATACATTGTAGAATGTTTTAACAACTCTTCATAATATTTCATCCGGTCCCTGAAAATAGAAAATGATTGACAAGAATGGCATGTTTTGACGCTGAAGAGTAATCCCCAAAACCGTATGAAAGCAGGGAAAAGAATTCCCTGTGTCTATTTATTCTTCATTACAATTATATCACATCCTTTCTTTACCACTGTTTAACGATACAATGCAGTGTTCATTTGTCTGTATCATTGCTTTCAGTACACACCTATCCATCTCTGTTCTACTTCAACTCTTCGAGTCAAAAAGCCCGACTTAGCTTCTCTTGTTTGAACAAATGATGTGGTTTTTCTCACTGCTCTGCTCACATTGTACATTGTAAAGCCCATTCTCACTCCATTGCGCAGTAATTGTAAAAACCATAGTCCACACTTTGCTCAAATACAATGCAACTCATCATCGGAAATTTTGATGGACAGGTTTCTAAAAAACGGGTAAATTTCATATCGATTTACTGGTAGGAAGGGTATGAGTTATAGATTTGAAATATTGAATGAATAAAGCCGCACCTTGTTTTTATTTGAGGAAGATTTTCTATGAACTTTTTGAAATGCCGACAAATGCCCATCTTAAAGACAGTGTTCGACATTGTTTTCGTTTAAAATAGTATTAACTACCAGGTTCTAAATGCTACTTAAATGATTGATAGTGAACATGAACTAAGCTGTGAAAATATTAGGTTTCAAAATCAATGTTTGATGCTATAAGAAAATAAAAATTAAAAATATCACCTACATATATGCACACTGTGCAGCAATAAAGCGATCTTGAACGCTTTATTCGATTTTCATAGATATTCATAATATAAATATAATTTTCTTCTTTTTGCATTTCTTTTCATCCATCTGAATGTAATAACATGTAGGCGCCGTGGTGTAGTGGTCATAACTCTCGCCTTTCAACTAGAGGTTCGTCGGTTCGAGTCCCACACAGGGCGTTAACTTCCTTCAGCAAGAAATTCATTCACATTGTGCTGCACTCAACCCAGGTGAGGTGAATGGGTACCTGGTAGGAATGTTTATTCCTTGAAACGCCAAGTGCGCTGCATAGTGGCTGCCGGGCTAAAGCTAGGGTAAATATGCTGCAATTGTAGAGTGCTTAGGGAAATCTCACGAAGAGTTGATAAGCGCTATATAAAAGCCGTTCATTATTATTAACATAGATCAGAAAGCTTTATTTGAGTTTTTTTAAAGAACAAAATCTTATTGTGTAACAACGTCTTTAACCAGTTAATAAAAAGATTTACATACCAGTCACACAGATAATGAAATCAAAATGTAACTAAACCACATGAATGTTCAATTCGTATAGACTAAGTGAAGATTCATGCATATTTGATGAATGTGTGCTTTTACATTTCGTATAAAAGTAAACTGTAAAGGGTACACTAATAACTGTTTCGTGTAAGATCAGCATTGACGCAGAATTTGATGATTTCAAAAGAAAACTTACCAGATATTGACTAGTGTTTATGAAAAGGGTTTGGAGGTTCGTAATGATTAATGCACGGCTTTGAGACGTGTAGAACGCCGCCCATTTATCATAGCTGATGCTTGAAGACAAGGTTGAAGCTAGCGACTCACTCACAGATGAACTTTGAACATTGCCAATTGTGGAAGGGGTCAAGAATAAACAAATATATTTCAGAGGAGCATGCTTTCCGCTTCTATGCGCTCATTGAAGATACCATAGCGCTGAGCAAGTAGACATTTTTCATTGTGCACAATTCATATGACAAATTTCCCCCTCTCTCTCATCTTCCTCCAATTTCATTTCATGCGAACAATATGCATGATATAGATAGGTGCACATTTGTCAATATGAATAAGTACTAAATGTTTCAGCAATTTTGTATTTCTTTCATGTGTGATCTCTGCTAGAAAAAATTAGTTCTGTATCAAAACATAGTGTGCACTTGGTGTCACCCACACACACCCACACATATAAACACACACGAACGCACACATCCACCTACCGACACACACCACACACACACACACGCATCAATACTAGTGCAATAACATAGGTCGGACAGGCTGATTTTGATTTTTTTTAATGATAAAATTACAAGGAGGGCATGTTGAAAATTATTCCAGTTCCTCGACCAACTTCGATTAACAAACGCAGAACACAACATGCGGGACAACATTATAAACAGTCGGGACTTTGCAATTTATATTTCCTAATATTTATTTGCAAATTACTTCGGGATTATCATACAATTTTCTAGAAAATGATTTTGTAGGTATCCTTTATCTACTTTAAGGATTATCATTTGCAGGTTTTCTAAAGTTATGTGCCAATTTTAATCTCGGTTAAGATACTAAAGTATACGTCTGAGTTTGAAGCTGCTGCTGAAGCGACTAGTGCATAATTTAATTGTGATATTTTTTCAACTATAAATCTATTTTTAAATTTTTGTTTTCCCTTTTTTCCTTGTTCTTTTTTAATTTTTTTTTTATACTAAACTGTGGATTTCTTAATTGGAAATGATTTTTTTATATGTGAATTTTCATTCACAATCGTTTGCACCGACAACGCAGTTATTGATACATTTGTGAAATCATGTTAACTTTAATTCAATTCCAAATTCATTGAAACAAAAAATTGCGGTAATAGAAAGAAATTGAACTTCATTGGCCCGTCTTTGAAAGTATTGAATTACCCAGCGAAACGCCCGCTCCATCCATCTTGTTCAGCACACCTGTGTGATTGAATTTTAATCTCCAAACCGTGAAAAAACAATGCAAATATTGGAATGATTTTGACACGGATGAGCGCCGCCATTTTGTTTGTCTTATCACCACCACAATAGACCTGGCTGAACGTGGATGGCGTAACGAATGGAACGACATGCTTTTCTTGACGAATGGCAATTTCTCGCTCCCTTGCTTCTGCATACAACGGACCATGCACCAAAACAAAGAATCAATCACGGCTCACATAAGGAGCAGCGAAGCCTTTTCTTTTTCTCTTTCTACAATTTCGTGAAATACAAGATTAATCACCAGAAAGGTGTTTTGATAAACATCTATCGGAAACAATCATGGGTGGAAGAGGGTGGAAATAAAGAGCATTCGGGGATGGCGTTGTTTGTGATTTGTTAGGCACGCGGAACTTTGCGGAGTATAGAGCTTGAAACTTTACAGAGATACACGACCATATTGGGAGTAGCTATAGCAGAAGCAGATAAGATGCCTAACAAAAGCCCGACTCAAATGTAAAGTGTTTCATTAACCATTTATTATGCCATCGTCTCTTTCCTCTTCCTACTTTTTTTTTCAATTACACTCAAACCTTGACTTCACAATTGTATCAGTTGCAAATGATATAGCATCTCTTCCCGTACATGACCCGAGGGCGATTTTTGGCGTGCAAATTTACAGCCTGCGAGTCTGTGCTCCTCGTCCTATTCAATACCCAAGTTCTGGTCGGCTGCGCACGGCATCCTGAAACGCCGACAGCCCGATGTTCTCCTGCCAGTGCGGGATAAGTTGGCGCGTTTGCCCGGCTCTCAAAGCTGTCCCCAACGCCTGCCATCACTGTCATTTCGCCCGTGGGGAAATGCAACTCTTTACATTTTTAACAAGAGCCCCCAAAAGAGAGGGAAAAAAGAATCGTGCAGAAACCACCATTGAAATACATTGGGTCAAAGTACTAAACAGTCGTTTTTGCGACTAATACAATTCTTCAAATATTGTGATATCTGATACTCATCAAAGGGATGTCTCCTTTTTGGAAGCCAAGTTGAGCCGGAGAATGGAGGAGGGTAATTGTGGTTACCCGCCCTACAAATCTTGAATTGAAAGAACAAAACTCCTCATCAATTAAAAACGGTGCAGTCTGAACGATATAAAGTTGGCCGATGCCTTGCTTATCTCTATACCGACGAGACAGTTTTGCGGTACGAGATTATTAATTCTTGAATATCAGTATAGGCTGCCTTATTTTGGGGAGATCAACTACAAAGATTTGGGATGAATCAGAACAAGTATTAATATACCAATAGTGCATAAATATATCTAATCTGATTAGGATCATTTCAACACCTTTAAAATGGCGGTTGACTTGCTTTAAATAGTGCCACCATTTTTATTGAATTCAGCTGACTGAAAAAAAAAACAATTTGCATAAAGCGGGTATATTTGAAACCACATTCAATATAATTCAAGCCTCAACGTCGAAACGTTCCATAACTATCCTTGGGCAAATTATGCTGTAGACGCGTTTACTCTGATAACATTGACCAAAATGTATAACTAACAAGTATATACATAATTATGACATCAAATGTTGATTACTAGGAAAAGGAAAGGAAAGGGTGTAGTTTAGAGGCGTGTATCATTCAATTCTGAATATTTACGCCTGAAGAAGAAGAGAGAAAGAGGATCGCCATCTTAACGTCTCTATCCGAAGGACGGTATGCGACCAGGCTTCGAACCCACAGGCAGGAACTAACCCAAGTTTATGACTGTCCCGAACAGCTTGATTTCAGGCGCACGCCACGACGCCTCAACCCAATTATTGTTTTTATAAGAACTTACAACTCCGAGTAACTATTAATATGTTGCACATTCCATCTTATTCTGTTTACCGTCGTATAGATATTTATTATAATCTGAAAAAAAAATAAAATTGAGTCTAATTACCATCTTGATAAAATGGTGAAGACTTAAATGGTTTTAAAGAGAAATAGTTTGGGGATAGTTTGTCATCTTATTATTGATATTTTAGACAATCACATCAAAACCAATCTATTTCAACCCATATATCCCTATATGTTGCAATAGATTTCTCTGTGAGAATCTGAGGGCCCTAAAAAGCCGTTAAATGATCCTCAATTCTGTATTCAAGCGTAAATATTCAGAAGTGAATGTGAAACGCATTTATATCTAAATTCATCATCATCATCTCACCATTGACGACGAAAATGAAGACATAATAATTGGACATACATTAAATATTTTAACTGTTTATTCATATATATTTATTAATTGATTGAGAAGCTAACTTGGAGAGCATTATTCATCACATCATTTCTTTTAGATTCTAGCTCATTATATCAAAGAAATAATTCCAATGGTCCAACAAATGGTATTTTGGGTACCATCAAGAGTAACAACAGGCCTATCACGAGTACAAAAATTGTTGCTTTATACTTTTTCAAGGGATCTTTGCTTTAATCGAATAAAATCGTTTCGTTAAGAAGGTGTTAATTGATTTCTTACATGACTTAAGTTTCTTAAACTAAAATGGGCATATGAAGCTTCACTAAATTTTTTTTCAAAATAGGGGTAATAGAAAAGAAAAAGATCAAATGAAAAATGCGATTTTGAAAAATGAACAAGTTTTCCTTAAGCGTATTTTTTGTGCTTTTTTCAGAGAGACGAAAAATGAATAAATTGGCGTTATGACGAGGGGTTTCCGGGCGATCAGCAGGTTTCGTTGTCCCTCGGCAAATCCGCCGGAGTCGTACAGTCTAAATATGTAATCCTTCTGTCGATAACTCCTTGGCCAAGAACCTTCAAGAGTCAAACTGAGCTTCCCCTTTCTCCCTCTCTTTCTTTCTTTTTCTTTCTCTCTGTCATGTATGTTTCTCTATCCCCCCTTCTACCTATGTACCTTAATATTTCTCTGTCTCTGTCTCTCCATTTCTCTCTCTCTCCCTCTCTCCCTCTCTCTCTCTCTCTCTTTCTTCCGCTCTCTGTCATTTTCTCCATCTCTACCTATTTTTTGTATATCTGTTAAACTTTACATCTAATTCTACTATGTGTTTTCGTATAACTTCTCTCTCTCTCTCTCTCTCTCTCTCTCTCTCTCTCTCTCTGTATTTTCTTCTGTTCATTCGAAATCGTTTGTAGGCTTTTTTTTTATCTCTACACAATGTCATTATTCTCCTTTTCTCCTTTTCTCTTTCTCCCCTCTCTTGTCATCTCTTCATCTCTATTTTATTATTCAGATGCTCACCTTCTTATACGCTGCTCTCGACGAGCAAAATCTTCCTGAAATCCCGCCAGAAAAAAATATATATTTATACATCATATTCTCTCCCTCATGCGCATTCGTCGAATAGATAAAAGGTATGGATTAAAGTCTTCGCTGGCTTACACTGGAGACGACTAAGACTGCGTAAGATCCGGACTGAGCAGAAAATAGAGATCTTCACTCGACAATGGCGGGAATTAGAAGAAAGCGGCGAGAAAACGGGAACGGTGTATACGCGGCGATATCTCACCAGGCTTTTCGATCGCATCATCGTCTGCTTATATCCCCCCATCCCGATGTTAACCTATTTTCGATAATTATTTCCACTTATTGTAACTACACATCCAGCGAAATTGAATCCAATTCCCAAGAAAGTTGCGTTCCTGGTTATTTTTACGTCCAGTTTTAGGTGGGATGTATATCGTTTAATGCATCAGGCGGGTGGGTTGGATAGGAAGAATTTTATTACTTGGTCAGTGACATCGGACTTCCGTTTTGACCAAGCCTTCTTTTACCAAGTTTTTTTTCATCGTGAAGATCTTCGCTATAAGAACATATATATATATGGATTAGTTAAGGAAGGCTTGTATTTGTTGAGATCCTACTCAAAACTTATCCCAGAGAAAAATATCCACAATGTCTATTTAGAAGGCATATCCGAATTTAGCATTCAATTCTATTCATTTATTCTACATCCCCTCAATTTAGTATAAGATACGGCAAAAATAGGAAACTTGAATCTAGATGATTTTTGGCAAACTTGATATCCATGAATTCAATACATTGTAATGAAAGGAAATGATGGCCTCATCGATTCGTTATCCATCCCAGACCATTAATTCATTACATTTTGGGTCTATTTCTTTTCAAAGTTTAGGGTTTAGGAGTGAATATATATAGGAAATACATAACTGATATTCTAAATATATAAATATGTACAATTTTGAATATTCGAGATGAACAAAATGCCTTTTCATATATGAACATAGAACAGAAAGTAAATTGAAATACGTTCGTGCATAAAAAGGACCGATGAGTCAAACACGGGGCTTAAAAGCCTGGAATCTGAAAGTGTATAAAAATGGTATCAATCCCCAAACTATGTTACTACAGGAAAGCAATATTTTGAAATGAAATGAACGTTTTAAAATATCTCATGCTACTTATTTATTTATCTTTTTGTTCATTCTTTTATCATCCTTTTTTATTTTACATTTTCATGTTTTGCATCTATTGTCATTCTTTCTTTTTATCATTATCATCTTATTTATTATTATTATTATTTTGTTCATACACTTTCTTGGGGGAAGGGGTATCTCTTCCTCATTTTCTTCTCTATATACCCCCAACGACTACGCCA
This sequence comes from Temnopleurus reevesii, assembly GCA_036244855.1. Classification (NCBI taxonomy): domain Eukaryota; kingdom Metazoa; phylum Echinodermata; class Echinoidea; order Temnopleuroida; family Temnopleuridae; genus Temnopleurus; species Temnopleurus reevesii. Next base: position 75,826 of record BQKZ01001801.1, on the reverse strand, counting down.
CTTCCGAAATGCATAATCATTTTATCGGAAGTCATGGAGGCGGAAAAAAACTCTCAAAGTAGACCTTAAAACAATAATTGAATGCCAAAGGTCAGAGCCAAAGAATAATACGACATAAACTATCAATTTTCCAAAAGACACTTCAGCAAACAAGTGAAGCATAGGAGTAGTGTCTGCAGAAAATGTTATAGTGCAACGTATGATTACACAATCCCTGATGCCAAACTTGCAGTTCCAAAGTTGAATATTACGAGGCCTAATTCGGTAAGTCTAAACAGAAACCCTGAAGAAAAGGAGAATAACTGTAAAATTTTCCACATAATCATCATCAAAATAATTTGGCAGAATTATACCAAACGCCGAAGAAAATTCACTGCATATAATTTGACAACTGATATTTAAGTTCTATGAAACAAGCTATACTAGTAATTAAATATGAAACATTATATTATATCAATAGTAATAACAAGCATGCAAGTTTAAACAAAAACTCTTTGATCAAAATTCACCTTTTTTGCGCTCTTCTTAGCATTCCAGCTTTTAAAGTTCACACTAAAAATCTGTAAGCTTGTAGATATTACTCACCTTTTCAAACTTTTATATTAACTATGAAGGTCTGAGTCTTACCAACATCAAACTGCAAGCTCAACCCAAATAAGTGAAACCACAAAGTATGTTTTAAATAGAAAATAGAATATTTAGTTTTATTTAATCAAAACACGATATAAACAGGATAAACTATTTCCGTAAAATTAAGTGGAACACCAATTCAATACTCCTTTTGGATGCAATTCAAATCGGCTTGTGATAAGTCCACACAGTTCAATACACGACATACGGATCCATTGTACATGACCCACTTTATTTTACGAAAATAGTTTATATTGTGTTTCAAGTAGTTTTTAGAATCTTAAACAGGAAAACAGGTGAATAATTATTCCTCAACTTTATACATCTCGTACTAATGGATATTGCAAGAGATAGGAAAATAAATGCAATATAAATGGGAAAATCTTTCAAAGCAATATTTCAAAGAAATCCAGAATAGAAGAACATCGAAAGTCACAAAGATAAGGAAAATAAACGAGCGTGCGAGATGAGTACTCAAACTAGTAACCTACTTCATCAGATGACAGATATTGTCCGATCAATATTGAATTATAAAAGAATCTAGAAAATGTATCAAGTGTAAACGTCAAATTTGGCATACTATTATCAATAAGTCTGAGATATATCCATCAGTTTCTTTTAGCAGAACTCTTCTTTTCATTCTCAGAATGTCAAAGTTGTAACAAGTTATAACAAATGGGAATGAATAATTAAGGTCAATTTCGACCGGACCATACCTTTAATGGTCTGAATACCTCATGATAAATGTATATCTGGTCCGAACAATAGACATTTCCAAGGGTGCAGAAAGTCATATTGGGTTAAAGAACGTGTAACAACACCTACATATACATTTACTCACCTACTCCCACCTACACACACACGCAGGTACCTGCGTACATACGCAAACCCCCAAAGCGCACGCTAAAACTCATACAAATATAATACATTTATAAGCTTTGAAATAACTTTTTTTTTCGATTGTTACGTCATTATCGTCATCAGAACGTTTTAACGAGAAACTGTTTAGCAGTAGTTTGACATTGCTTTAAGTTTGGGTTGTTGATTTTTGTTTCATTTTTGTTTATTGGCTTGTTTGTGTGTTGTATTTTCCTCTTTTTTTT
>BQKZ01001801.1:62940-73561 GCA_036244855.1 Temnopleurus reevesii | reverse complement strand
CAATAATATGTTCTGAATATAGTTCTGTCGGGCTTGAACAATCGAGATGATCCGATAAATGATATCAGACGAGAATGACTCGAGGATGATCGTTTAAAAGGTCATTAAGCCCCGAGAGGAGTAAAGAGCGGGTTGCAACATTCAAATTTATTCTCCTCGGCTTTAGGCATATATGCTGGCGGATTTGACATATATCTCGCTTTAACAGACTGTGCACTGAAATTTCAAGATGATGATATTTTTCAGACGAAAGAAAAAACTATTTCATAACAAAAGTCAACACCGTTACTCTCCGATCCTGTTGAATACACCCGGTATTGACCCTGCGTATTATTCTATTTTATTAGAATTCTAGTTTGAATATGGATACGGTAACAGAAACAAAAATATAAAATATTCAATCCTTGATATTCCAGTTATTTACAATTCTGTCTTATATCAATGAATGTAACAATAAAACCGACAAGAACTAAATAAATGTCTTAGAATAAAGAAAGACGAGATTCAATATTCTATCTATTTCGTTATGTTTCTGAGTATTTGTGTGTGGTGTGTGTTTGATTATGGAAAATGCCAAACTCATTCCTAAATATTATTGAGGGGAATGATAGTGATATCGAGAGCGCTGCGCGAATGTGTGTACGTGGGTGGGTTTGCGTGTGTGCGTGTGTGTTATTGAAATATGTGTAAAATCATACCTGAATTACAACGTGATTTATCCTACTTCCATACAAAGTTATAAAAAGAAGGCAATATTGCACCGTTTCCTTTGAGTGCTATACTTTACAAAATAGGTTTTCTTCAGATGCGACAGATGTATATAGTTCGAGCCCAGCATGCACGCAATGACGACTCGCTTCATTCCAAACCGAACGATATACCGACTGACTTGTTTGCTGCTTTCGACCGATTAACAGATTCAATATATCAAACATAGAATCCTTATCCATGAACCGTGGAAACGCATTTCTGTCTCCCCTTCAAAAGGAGCTGCATTCAAAAGCAAAAAATGCGCCAAATTATCATCTCAAACCAAACGAAAGTTTATATATCCGAGTGTCAATAAGTCAATCAGAGCTGCTTCCAAGCTCAGTCGGTAGACCATTCGGCTTGAAATGAAGTGATTCTTCATGGCATGAGTTCTATCCCCACTTCTGCCTATTTTTTAAGACTATTTTTTTAATCGCACCTTTATAAAAGTTGTGACATTGTACGTTTTTGAAAAAGGTGCAATATCACTTCCCAAAAGATGTTCCAGGTTCTGCACCTTTAACAGATGCACTTAGTGTGTTGGACTTAGCTCTTGGTGCTTGTATTTTCACGATTTGCATCAAAAGAGCGAATGCCAGACCAGACTTTATTTAATTCACCGGAGTGTTTATCTCTACAGGTCCGAGTCAGCATCCACAATTATATACACAACTCAAGTGCAAAAGCAACATTCTCATTGACCCCACTATACGTAACACTTCCAGGTGCTACAATAAGATCTCCTCATTCTAAAAAGTTGAGTTACGTGCAGGTGCTGTAATTAAATGTTGGATGTGAAGGGGGCATTCGCGAGCCGTCGCCGTCGGCGGAGTTCAAGGGGATCGCAGGGATCTGAGTCCGGTCATTACCGGGTTCTCTCGCCCGAGGTGGGTATTATTAAGTGTTTCCTCTTTCACATGGGCTAACTCAATCAAACATTATTAACCCGATCATTCAAAGACACGTGGCAAAACTTCTCCATCCAGGGTGTCGGAGAAAGTGATACCAAGGTGATATCTTGCTGGAATAGGGAAGGAGAAAGGTAACGGAGGAAGGAGAAATGGTGGAGAAGGATAGATGGGGGAAGTGTCTGATGGAGTGAAGATCGGAGAACAGAGAAAGATGGAGAGAAAGAGATGGGTGATAATGGATTATATTATAAGGTATGATACGAAGAAACCATTTCATGGAGGTGCAAATTTGCACCATTTGGGTACATTTTACTTTAAAAAGAGTACCACGGCATTCTGTCGAATGTGGAAGAAGCTTTTGTCCAAATATTACCCTGGCTTTAGCTTCTCAAATCCTAGCATACTTAACTGTATATAAAAACACAAATGTAACCATGGTAACAGTATGTGTCTGAGAAGATATGGAAATCGCAAATCAAGCGCCTTATTTATGCCTTCATAGTGCTACACAAGCTCAATTTTACTCCAAAAGGGTGCAATAATGCCCCCTTTCACGTTTGCTGCTCTGTGGACATGGTGTATTTGAACTCTTTGCCCGCCAATTTCTCATCGTACATTACACCCACACGTAACTATAAAGTCATATTCATCCCGTCTAATATCTGACAAAGCCCTTTTCTAGATATTACTTTTCAATTCATCAAACGAAAGTGCTGACGAAATCATAAATGATGTAAAAGTTGTAAGGTATAATTTTTGTCAAATTTCTTTCAAGTTTACAGATATGCTGAATGACAAATGCTTACTATTTGTCACTGGAGATAATTCAACATCCATAATTCTATCATCCTTAATCTCTGAATTTGAAATTAATGGCGTTCCAGAACCTTCTTCGATTTCTATTTTGTAGACTTACGCAAGCAATTTTCAGTATTAAACAAAAAGAAAAAGTTGAGAAAATCATCACGAAAAACGAAGGTTTCCTAGAATTGCCATAAACATGATAAATACTGACCAGTGATGAATAAGTTTCAAAAGCAACATGGGAATTATAACAAAAACTTTTACACGCTTAATTTCTCGTAGGCACTGGCACTGACTGGCGAGAGTTTTGGACACAAAAATTGATGCGACAAAATAGTGAATTTCTCAAATTTGACCGTCAGTATTTCGTCCAATAAAAATGCGGTCTAATCATAATTGCAATGTCCAAATGGTCTCGGTTATTTTGTCCAGTAGTCATTCATGTAACTTCATTTATTTCGTCCAGTATACTGCAATAGGAAAAAGTTTTTGTTGGACGAAATGGGATTGGACGACTTGGTCATTGGACAAATTGGCGCTGGACGAGGTGGCAAAACACTTCCTATTTTAGGGTTTAATAATACTAATCAAAGTGTGTCCTTATTTTTTTTTTTACTATTTCACAGTCGAATCGAAGAATAATGGGCAATTTATATACGAAGACACTTGCCATGATTTTACTATTACAAATCTATGACATTTAATGGGCAAAATCCTTTAGGAGTTTCATGTGTTTCTGCTGCGTGACATAGTGTGCACCAATTATGTGGAAAAGACAGCGTTGCTTTGCAGGGAATCGAACCAACGACCTGAACAGCTTAGTTGGTTTACTTGAGCATTTTCTTCAATATCATCATGATCATGCCAGCAAATACCGCCATGATTATGTCGGTGGGAGTATAAAGATTGACACCAACATGATCAAAGCAAAAATCAAATTTCCTTTAACGTGTGAAGTACTTTCTGCTCATGAAAATGTGCCAATCTTTCATTTTTGTACATCAAATTTCCATCCATCTTACCAATAGAAATAGTGAGATACTTAGTCGTTGTAAAGACGAAATAATCAGTTCCCCTCATTCACTTCAACCCCACGACTTGAATTCATCAGTCAAAACATGGTCATGAAAAGCAGTCTAATAATATAGAGCGATTATTCCGATCTCTAATGCTCCAAACTTGAACAAATTATAATAATTGCATATAATAGCTTATAATAGAACGACGAGACCAAGGTTATATCAAGTCCACACCATGCGTGGTTTGTTAGTGACGGGTTCGGGCTATAGGCGGCGATCGAGTCGCACGCTCCCCTTCGGATAGTGGCGGGCATTTGGACTGGGCACCGCTACATGCACGAGACGCGGTGCCTCGACGGGAAGAAGCCGCCGAATTAGCCGTCCTTTTCTTTCGCTAAGCCCCGAAAATGGTCGCAGAAAACACGGGGACTTTTGCCTCGTAAAAGGAGAGCAGTTGGAGAGCTGGCAACATCAATCACGATATCTCCCCTTGTCAGAGGCGGAATAATCTCAAACAATGAAGAAATGTAAATGATTCCAGCGCATCCTGGCAAGCCAGTTTGGACGACGTCTCTCTCCATCTCTCCCTCCCCCTTTCCATTTCTCTCCTTCTCTCTATCTCCCTCTCCCTCATTGTCATGCTCTTCATTTCTTTCTCTCTCGCTCTCTCTCGCTCTCTCTCTCTCCATCCCCTTTCTTACTCTTCATCTCTATATATCTATCTATCCTCTATCTATCTCTCCCCCTTTCCCCCTTTCTTCATGCTCTTTTCTCTCTGTCTCTGTCTCTGTCTCTCTCTTTCCCTTTCATGCTCTTCATTTCTCTCTCTCTCTCTCTCTCTCTCTCTCTCTCTCTCTCTCTCTCTCTCTCTTTCTCTCCCTCTCATTTTATTCATCTCTCTCTCTTTCTTTCTCTCTTTCTGTTTATGCTCTTTATTCCCCCCCCTCTTTCTCTGTCTCTCTCCCTCTCTCATCCCCTCTCCTTCTCTCTCTCTCTTTCCAGAAACATGAGGCACACATCCAAAACCGAGCTGAGTTCCCAGAGAGCAAACTGTCAGAAGAGTAGGGTAATTGCGAAAATTTAATAAGACAGGCTTTGGGCTTGTAAATCACACGGCATGCGAGACGAATATTGATATCGTATACACATGTAGCAATTTTGGGAATGAGTATGGCCCATGTACATGGAGAAAACACTATTGCCTTATCTATACTCCTTGGAGAATACATTGATACATGTCTTCCCATTTTAAGAATTAAGAAAAATAATGTTGAATTTCCCATGTCTTTCTCGGTTTATACAATATCGGTGTAGGATTTGTTCAATTGTTTTGTACATTATGGCAAATAGTAAATTGAAAAAAAAAACTAGTGGATATGATGAGCAGGAGATTAGACCATTTAATTGAAAATGTAAGTCGCTGTAGAAAACAATTAGGTTAGATGATATTAGTAGAATATTAGGCAATTATTGATCATGTATGTTACTATTTAAACAATGTGACGATTGCCATAACGATGGTTCATAGCGGTGATTGTGTTTATATTGCAATTTTGAAATACTATGTGGATCATTACAATGAAGTGGTATGAAAATACATGTGTATGATAACTTTAAAAAAATAATTCAATTCTTGTGTTATTTTCCTTGTAAATGAAAACAAGCCCACAATGATTTTTTAAAAAAGGGCAGAAATTGTCCCCCTTGAATAGTGCAAAGTAATGTAACACTGAAGGTTCCTTTAAGAGTACACTATTTCACAAATATCCAATATTATACAAGATTATGTATTAAAAATCCGATAGTTGCGGTGTTCGAACCCATGCCATGAAGGATCGCGTCATACTCAGTTAGATGATCTACCAACTGAGCTTTATATCCGTTCTTTTTGAGCGATGGACATTAGGACATTAGAACTGTCATTAGCCACGAGCGGATACTTGAACATATTGTGAAAGTTCAAGTATGCGGAATCTTTTTTTGATGCATTATACATCCATCCATCATTCGAATGCATCAAGTAGCTCAGTCGGTAGAGCTCTAGGCTTGGAATATGATAATCGATCATGGCATGGGTTAAAACCCTTCATCTACGGCAAATATTTTGTAAAATCTTGCATACTGAACAAAAGGAGCAGTATTGCATCATCCTGGAAAAAAATATTATGATTATGCACTCAAAATGATGCTCTCGGCGCTACAAGATGCAATATTGCGCCTTTTTAATTTTCTAACTTCTGATAAGCGAGAATGATAATTTCATCCCATATTAGCGTTCCGTTCTATTTTGTTTCCTTTGTAAATGCCAAGGTATGATCAGCAAGTATATATGTACACATTGAATGTATTTTTGTTCAATCTCCATCGATTATCAAATGAATTCAAAATGAAGAAAATGCAAATGACATAAGCTACCTCGATGCTTTAATCCCATCTCATGTATTTGTGCACATGTTGTCAGACTGTTGTAGTTTCTTAATTGATGGTCTGGCATAGTTTAGTCATGACTCTTCGCACTGCTTCCACGTCAGAGGGGCATGTTTATTGGTTACCACTCTGTTTATTTATACCTGTATGTAGGGTTTGTCCTCTAGCCTAAACTTTACCCTTTCACCTCGCTATATAAATGGGAAACATGTAATTTTCTATGTTCTACAGACACGTACGCATGTATATACATGTCTAAAACTATGTCTAAGAATAATCTAAGCTAGAAATTCTGCGTTTGGGAATATATTTTGATCAGATTGAATAGCTAGATACCTGATTAAATTTGCACTGACCTACTGACAGATGAGTTCAAATTTCGATTATTTGAATATGTACATTGTGTATTATTTTTTTTAACTTATTTTTCTTGAAACAATTCAATGTGTCATTATATTGCAAACAAAATCATGTTAACAATAAATGGATTATCATCAAAGATAAAATATGTTCAATGATTTGGGTATCATAAAATCAATCACCAGGCGTAGAGTCTACCGTAGAGCCTACCGTTGGTACAAAACAATAACTTGTGTGGATTTTTTTTTCAAACATGTGACAATTTAGAAGGTTTGAGAAACATTTGTTGGTCCGAATTAAGGAACGTTCCCATTTTTAATTAGAAAGAAATCTAGCAAAGTATATAACATTACAAATCAATATTTTCTTACCCACAGAATATACAGATATAAGCACTGTTATATATGAATATATCTTAATAATTGAAAATGAAAATAGATAATGAATGGTTTTAAAAAGATATAAAAATGTACTGATGAAAAAAAATGTATACGTTCAACAAAACGTGAAATTAAAGACTTAAAGTGAACCCAAAACAACCGAATGGTTAAAAAACCCCTATTTTCATATCTTTCTTTTAGATAAGTTGTCTCATATAAATTCCTACATCTTTCCAAAAGACATATGAAAAATAGCAATTCTCCTGTAGCACTCTTGTGTGACCTGCAACAAATTTCTATGGATCGTTTACGGGCAAGAAGGAGAATAGACCAGTAATTTATTTGTGGTTTTGACTAGTGTATAGCGGTTGCTGAAGTTTATTTAATCCTTGGAAGAACAGCTCCTGACGCATTCACACAGGTCATCTGAGTGCCGAATCATCCGTATTGTTGTTGTGAAGTTACTAATTGAATCACAGATTTAACGGAATTTACTGATTTTAATATACGTGCATATTACAATATCATATACTAGGGCAGTCTTGTTCAACAGGATGCGACATCGATCATTAATACAATCTTGCAAAAGTTGGGCAAAAGTTAACCCAATATATTCGGCAACATACTGTCCGCACAGACATTGGTTACGTACATCAGCAAAATTCCACGTTGAAAATATTTTACCACTAGTTTTGTGGACAGTATGTTAACCAGGCAAACATGGGTCATTCATTCTAAAAAGCTTAATAACAAATTTTGTAAAATGGGCATATCTTTTATGTCACGAATTATTTTTGTTGCTGTTTTTGTATCTACTCATCTCGCCAAAATAAAACCAACGTATTCATAGCGTTATACTCTTGTTATGATCACTTTACGCTTTAATAAATTCACCTTAAATCATGCATTTTAGTAGGTTGCAACAAAATATGTAACATGGCGCTCGCAGATTTGACCCTAACTTGACTCTCCTGTTTCATTTGAGCGGCATATGCACTGCTGAGGTGCTTAAAAAATAAGTGCTGAAATTGGAACACACTGTTTTATGACGTCTATTTGGTGTTAGACAATAAATTTCATTTCCATAAATACTACGTCATTCTACCCTGTAGCACTGGCATAGTCTCTCTCGCAGGAAATTGTTCTGTGATGAGTGATTTATTGAATGTGGAAAAATATAGGTTAGAAACCAAATTATGAGATTTGTTAGTATGAGATTTATCAAGTCCTGCTTCTACCTCTCCCATTCTTTCTCTATCTCTCCCACCAACCCCCCCCCCTCTCTCTCTCTCTCCCTCTCACACACGCACACACAAACACCCACACATATGCACACACACACACACACACAATCTCTCTCTGTCCCTTTTCCTCCCTCTCTACCTCCCGGATCTCTCTCTCTCTCCCTTTCTGTAGCTTTCATTTCCCCCTTCTATTTATCATTTCATTCCTTACTATGTTACATGTTTTATCTATCCATCTATCGTTCGACCTGACCTTCGTGGTGAGTTTTCTTCAACCTATCTTCCTCTACAACTTTTCTCCTACCCATCATCTAAATCTCAGTCTTTATTTCAAACGCAGTGTGAGAGAGAGAAATTTGGTTTAACGGCGTGTGTCATTCAATTTTGAATATTTACGTGTGTGTGGGATGGGTGTGGTTTTATATGGGGGTGGGAGTTTTGATATGGTCGTTGGGTGTCCCTATTCCATGCATATAGGCCCTACTATCTTCATCATCAATATACCAATCGTTCTATAGTAGATTTCAAGCTCGTATTTAAAATCGGCTCCCTTCTGCGTAATTCTGACCCACTTCGTATTTTCTATCATATTTCCNACATTGCTTTAAGTTTGGGTTGTTGATTTTTGTTTCATTTTTGTTTATTGGCTTGTTTGTGTGTTGTATTTTCCTCTTTTTTTTGGGGGGGGGGGGGGGGGGTTGATTCATATATTTTTTTTCAATTTCAACATTCTTACGTGTATAACGTTATGGAATGAATATAAACGATCAGCAGAAAATGTTTGTTCTCTACCAGCTCTTCTATCTATTTTGTTTCGTTTTCAAATACCTCAATTTATCATCACATTACTTATGTTCTCTATACGTTCCATATTGTTTGTTTTTATTGGAGTCCTAACTTTGTAACATTTACTCACAAGACTGCTTAAATCCTTTCCTTTCATGTGGGTTATTTACTTTTTCAATCTGAACATGTATAACATCGAGCGTAGGAGACGCTAATATAATATTAAAACGCATATAGCAGTTTACCTGATTACGCGATATATAGATGCCCATTATTATTATTATTATTATCATTATTATTCTCATTATTGTCATTATTATTATTACTATCATTACCATTATTATTGTTATCATTATGATCATTACTATTATTACTATCAGTATTACTATTATTGTTATCATTATAAAAAAAAATTGTAATAATGCTAGTAAGTTTAATTGTAATAACAGCTTTTGTAATCATATGATTAAAAAAAAATATGACCACGACACCTCCCTCAACACAAACAACCCCCACCCCCCCCCCCCAACACACACACACGCAATAATATGTTCTGAATATAGTTCTGTCGGGCTTGAACAATCGAGATGATCCGATAAATGATATCAGACGAGAATGACTCGAGGATGATCGTTTAAAAGGTCATTAAGCCCCGAGAGGAGTAAAGAGCGGGTTGCAACATTCAAATTTATTCTCCTCGGCTTTAGGCATATATGCTGGCGGATTTGACATATATCTCGCTTTAACAGACTGTGCACTGATATTTCAAGATGATGATATTTTTTCAGACGAAAGAAAAAAATATTTCATTGCAAAAGTCAACACCGTTACTTTCCGATCCTGTTGAATACACCCGGTATTGACCCTGCTTGAAAAAAACAGCGTATTATTCTATTTTATTAGAATTCTAGTTTGAATATGGATACGGTAACAGAAACAAAAAGAAAATATTCAATCCTTGATATTCCAGTTATTTACAATTCTGTCTTATTTCAATGAATGCAACAATATAGCCGACAAGAAATAAACAACTGTCTTTGAAGAAAGAAAAACGAGATACAATATTCTATCTATTTCGTTATGTTTCTGTGTATTTGTGTGTGGTGTGTGTTTGTATGGAAAATGCCAAACTCATTCCTAAATATTATTGAGGGGAATAATAGTGATATCGAGAGCGCTGCACGAATGTGTTTGTACGTGGATGGATTTGCGTGTGTGCGTGTGTGTTATTGAAATATGTGTAAAATCATACCTTGAATTACAACGTGCTTTATCCTACTTCCATACAAGTTATAAAAAGAAGGCAATATTGCACCGTTTCCTTTGAGTGCTATACTTTACAAAATAGGTTTTCTTCAGATGCGACAGCTGTATAGTTCGAGCCCATGCACGCAATGACGACTCGCTTCATTCCAAACCGAACGATATACCGACTGACTTGTTTGCTGCTTTCGACCGATTAACATATTCAATATATTAAACATAGAATCCTTATCCATGAACCGTGGAAATGCATTTCTGTCTCCCCCTCAATCGGAACATCATCCCAAAGCCAAAAATATGCCAAAGGGTCCGCTTGAACCAAACGAATGTTTATATATCCGAGTGTCAATAAGTCAATCAGAGCTGCTTCCAAGCTCAGTCGGTAGACCATTCGGCTTGAAATGAAGTGATTCTTCATGGCATGAGTTCTATCCCCACTTCTGCCTATTTTTTAAGACTATTTTTTTAATCGCACCTTTATAAAAGTTGTGACATTGTACGTTTTTGAAAAAGGTGCAATATCACTTCCCAAAAGATGTTCCAGGTTCTGCACCTTTAACAGATGCACTTAGTGTGTAGGACTTAGCTCTTGGTGCTTGTATTTTCACGATTTGCATCAAAAGAGCGAATGCCAGACCAGACTTTAATTAATTCACCGGAGTGTTTATCTCTACAGG
>BQKZ01001801.1:1226-46924 GCA_036244855.1 Temnopleurus reevesii | reverse complement strand
AGAAAAGTACAAACCTTCTCCCAAAGACAAGACCCTATGTATAAAATCACAAGTGACCCTTTTCGACTAAGGAAGAAATATGAAATCCACACGTCTTTCTGCTGCAGATTGTTTAAGTCAAATTCCAGCGGAATCTCCGAAACTGTCAACGGTGTATTGGGAAATAGATGGGTCTGTCTCAAAAGGAAAGCGCGAGTAAGGCCGAGGAGAAAAAAGTATATAAGGGGGAAGCGCACTTTTTCACGTTGATGGGGAGAAGCTTGATAAATTAGGAAATAGATTGCTTTTCTAGCCTTAGTAACCATGTACAGGGGTCTCGTTCTTTTGGAGTTCGTTTATTTATTGTCCCGCTTTCCAACGCATTTTCTATTTTTGTTGTTGTTATTGTTATTCGTCTTTGGTGCTAGATATGAGATACGAGAAACAAGATACTTAATTGGTCCATGCACAAATTTGACTTCCACTGGTTTTAACCCATTGACTACTGAATTATTTAATTCCCAAAGACTTTATGCAGGAACTACCTAGTTCCAGGAGTCAAGGGATCAGGTAGTGGATGAATAATAAATATCAAGGTCGAAAATGGTAATGGAATGTTCTAAACAAAGGAAAATTAATGATTACAACTCATTTATGGCATTTTCTATCAATTTAACGATGACATTTTGCATCTTTTTAGAGTGCGTGTGTAGTGATGAAGTATGTTTTATAATCAATAAACGGATATAAAGAAAATGAAAGTCTACTCAACGCTTCTACTGAATGATGATGATGAATTTAGATTTAAAGGCGTTTCTCATTCAATTCTGAATATTTACTGGGCTCTATGGTTATATTGATATGCTCACCTTTGTTTCAATCGGAGCCCGTTGGTAAACAAACATAAATGCACAAAAAAGTTGTTAATTACTATTCAACCCATAATTTGTAGGCGACAAGTTGCTATATATATACAGTGATCAACACATAGACCATTTCATTAAATGATCTAGGCATTCAAAGAAAGTTTGAACTTAAAATATGTAAGTTTTGTGCTGAATCGGTTTTTATTATCGATGCAGAAAATAATGCTCACTATTGCAAATTCATCAGTTTTCTTTTGATTTTGTTTTGTGTTGTTAACTCTTCAGAATATGTAAGAAAAATAATACGACAAACAGAACGAAAATTATTCGCGATTTATCTATTCATATTTTTTTCAGCATACACCGATTGTTATAGAATGAATATTAGCGAAGTACAAGTCATATCAAAACACCGTGTAACCGATTCTAAAGGTGATATATTAACCCTTAAAGTTGGTTAAAAAGAACGTTTTGACATTATTGCATTATTCTCAATGAATTACAGGCATAGAATGATATTCTAACTTATCTGAAGAAGTGTTTAACAAAATATAAACGCTTATGTTTAATCGCATATGGATGGTTTATTTTTCACGCTTATGCTATCGTGAAAATGTTGGTAAAACAAATCTAATGCTCTATTGCTCTTGCATTGAAAAGAGGGTTGCTTGTTTAAAAGGCAATATGCAAGAACGGTTGCAGTGAGCATAGTGAGAGCAAAAACCGCCATAATTGTCCATGTGCCAAGAACTCTAATTAATTCAAGAATAGATGCGGGTCATAAAGGGAAATTTAGGCTTTACTGTGCAACTTGAACAAAATTTAATTAAATTCAACGTAAAAATAGCTTGTTTAAAAGAAAAAAGTTGAATCACCTGCAAAATATACATTCGATTATTTAAACAGTTTATTTTATTTTATTTTGTTTGGCATGATAATTTACTTTTTTTCTAATTTCAACGTGCAAATAAGAACGATACGATTTCAAAAATCACAACAAGTGTTTTCAAATTCAAAATGAAATTAAACGACTTTTTGATTGGCGCGAAATTAAATGACCAATTTGGGATGCCAATTTTTAATAAAATCCCTGTAAATCTAATCATTGATAAGATAAGACTGATAAGATAAAGAGAATACTGCAAGACTAAGTTGAATCAATAAGTAAAGGAAAATGAAACATGGTACAGGCCAGTTTACAAAAAAAAATTGTACAAATATAAAAATACTTCTGCAATGATATATCTATGGTCACAAAGTTGAAGGGTAAAAATATATTTATACAAGTATTAAAGGGTTTTTTTTTTTATATCAAGAATAGGTATAACTTTAAAATGGAGATTATAAGGAGAATATTAAAGACGAACCGTTTTTTGGCTTGTGTGTGTCTGTCTGTATTTTATGTGTGCGGTTTTTTTTTAATGATTTACCATACAAACCTGTACATAATTATGCATCAGAATAAAGAAAAAACAACAATGAAACATTAAAATTCACAAATGTTGAATTTGATCGCAATAAATGTTTTGACATCCTATCTGAATTTCTAGGGTGGGGTAAAGGAGGTGATCACTGAATAACGATCTGAACATGACTTGTTTTAATATAGAATATTCTTCCACATATCACGTATTTTGATTAACACACACAAATAAAATCATCCGACAGGGATTTCGTCGTTATGAAACTTGACAATTGATTTCCTATTTCGGCGGGGATATTGCGACTTCCAATACAATAATAAAAATTCTGATTGACACCGTTTTGTTATGTCAATATTCTGCATTAACATTCAGAGTTGACTCCCCGGACTCAATAATTATATTGGCGTACACTTCCTGTGCATTGAGAAAGATAAAGTTAATTGTCATGAGAGGCTTAGTGACATACAGAAGATGAGATGGATGGGACCAAGGTCACGGGTCAAATTTTCCTTTATCCTTTCTAGACCCCAATTTTTCTTCATTTTCTGTGTGACGTACGAGTACAAAGGTTTTGCTTCCTGAAGTTGAGTTGACACCCAAAAGTATGGGTTTAATTTTTCGTTTTTATTTCCGTTTGGTTTGGGGTGGAGAGGAAGAGAGTTAAAAATTGAAGATATATGATAATTGAAAAGAAAAGAAGGAAAATATGCACGTATACTTTTACACTTTTGACGATATAACTACTTGCAATGTGACATAATAACAAAGTTATTTCTACTTATTTGATGTAGAAATATTCATTTTTATTTCATAATGGAAATGGTGACGAATCTGGCACCCTGGTAAGAAAATGTTTTGATACAGTATAAAAAAAAACATTTATCTGGTCTCAATCAGCAGCAAATAACGACTGGGTTTTGCATATCAGTGCATGCACAACTTTATTATATATTGTGGCACTCTGGATAAGTTTTAAAAATGAAGTGCATATGTATTGTTAATCTATTCGACGTATACTTAATAATTTGTGTCACGGGAACCAATATTAATAAATCGATTACAAAATTAAACTGTGAAATTTCGCGTTCCCCCTTAAGAGTTTTGTAAGCGTATCGAAACGCAGTGTAACACTTCAACTTTCTCTCTTGTGATATGGCTAAAATGATGCCTGACTAATTGCGACAGCCCAATATTCCAAGCGAACAATCTCCTGCCAAAGAAAATCAAAATCAACATTTCTTCTCATCTACCCTCTCGTCAAATATAAAAAGGCGGCGTCGAGAAGGCCTTTTCCCATAATTTAATACCCCGGCCACCCCTTCATCCGTGGAAGGTATGGATGGTCGGCTATTACCCACAGCGCGAAGAAACGAATTTCATCGTCTTAAAGATTTGATATTTCCACCTCAAGAAAGGGCCCCTACCCCGTCTATCCTCATGGTGGAAGCTCTAACAGGACAAAATTGTTCGAAGGATGTAATTTCATTTCCTGACCCGCTAAAACTCATCTTCAATAACAATCGTTCTCGCAAGTGTCGCTAACGGTGCCGGTGCGTTGCCAAAATGGTAAGGGAGTCGCAAATGAAAACGAAAAACAAAAAATATTAAGACCTTTTTTGTTTTATCAATATACCGTTCCTTATATGATCTGAGTCGGGTGAAGTTGTGGACATCACTTCCAATGTGTTTAAAATCGTTCGAGATGCCTTCGGACATATCACAGAATCGATCGAAAATAGGTTCCTCTTTCAATTAGATTACAAGCGATGGTTATTGGATTCTGAACACGGATATTATTTAATGAATATTAGCACTAAACTAGGAGGAGCATGTTGATTAGAGTTGGCATGGTATCTTGGATGATTACCCGTTTGAATCATTGGGTCAATAATTGAAAATGGCAAGGACAATAGGATGTAACATTTCCTTGGCACTTGGCTGCCTTATGTTAAAATGGTTGCGATTGTTTACAATATCGACAATTTTTAAAGAGTGCTTTTCATATGAAGGCGCAAGTCTGCGAAAATGTGCATGCGATAGGCAAAAGTTATTCAAAGATTTACGAAAATCAGTTCAAGAAATAATAAGTCCCTGTTACTGCAATATATGTGATTATATATTACATTTATTGAATAACGTGGGTATGTTATGTATTGTTATCCAAAAATAAGAAGAAATACATAGGTACATGTTGTAATATTGCTTGGGCAGGAAAGGCTTTCCAAACCTTTGTGTTAATACATTCACCATAGAAACTAATCATCAAATTTCGTAGGTAAAAGATTCGAATTAACAAAACCACGATTAGTACAACTTTCATCAATCTCAATCAATAAGGCATAAACCAAATGCATGTGTGCACACACAAACAAAATCAAGGACATGTATTTCAAAAATCTGAGAGAAATTTGGGGAAAATGGTATGACACAGAAGTGAATATTATCATTAATGAAAATACTCACCGGTGTGTCATAATAGTGTTATCTATTTTACTTACATCTGTAGATCCATCTCTGGGGTGTAGGTGTGGGCTGAGGTTATTTCTGGTAATGTGTGGGCGCAAAATATTGCTCGGTGTGTGTGGGTGTGAAATATAGTTCGGATATGTGTATAATGTCCGAAATGCAAATGTGGGTGTGTGTTTTTCTGTCTTCCTCTGACAATGTTTCTCACTCACACACAATACGCACATACACACTCTCCCTTATCAATGTTGAGTATACGTCAATGTACAAGTTCATTAGCATATGTGTACATTATTTGAAACGTATGTATACAGGCATTCAACTAATAAAATGCATGACCAAGTACCTGTACATTCACTGTTATCAAATCGATATTTCGAAATGATTCATAATTCTGCCAGCGATAGCTTCTAAATCTGATCTTTGACCCGACTCGCGAGCTATCCAACGATATTGTTGATGTTTAGGAGCCCGTCTCATCTCCGCACTCTAGCGTACCGTGCTGTGAAACTCGCTGCTTTTCAGACCCAAGCCCCAATCAATATCGAAATAATACTAACCAAGCATGGAACAGCGGCTATCTAAGCTCGATAATCATCCGCTTTTGTATCAAATTATATCCCGCAACATTACAAGTTTGCAAACTAGTCATGAATAAAGTTTTATCTTTCTTTATTCATGAGAGATGTTATCAATGTGTTTGAAAGAAAGGAATTTAATCATTTGTTCTAAAGCAGTGGTGTTGTGTGGTATTTGAAAACGGTGAAAATATGATATTATTTCCAAAATATATTAATTTCTTCTTTACTTCAGAATTATAAACACGATTAGCAGGATGAAATGAATTTCATCTTTATACAGCTTGATGTTATAATTGCTAATAGTCCTGGGTGTGACGTTGCATGAATATCTATCTGACATTTCCAACGAAATATTTGTAAATTTGATGTACGAATTAACAGTAATAAGACCATGCTATTTCCAACAAACGTATTTATAATTTATCCTACTTCCATCTTTCCACCTTTCAATGTCATAATTATACATTTCAAATATTATTTGAAGTTTAGTTTTTTATTTTTATTTCGGTCAGTTCTATTACCTACATTTTATTTTTATTTGTTCTTCTTTTTTTTTTAATATGTCTGTACTATTTCCGAATTGTTTTCCCTTTACATGTAGCAGGAATATATAGACAAAATCCTTCACTCACGGTTTTCTTACATGATTTTTTTTTTCCCTAGGAGAAGGGCTATAAATGATTTGAATTAACACTGCGTGTTAGTTACCTCGGCATTTTCACTCCTTCAGTTCTGCACTTTGACAGTTTATCCCTATATACGAATATTGCATTTCGTTTTTTCGAATTTCATTCTTGTAACCCAAATATATTGAACAAAGAAAAACAAAAGGCCGTGAATTATGAAAAATGCAACCCACACATGATCATTTTAGAGGATCTTGACACACAAACTAAGAAAAGAGGCAACGTGAAAAGGCGCTGATGGGACTACACGGAAGATTCTCCAGATTTTATTTGTGCACTGTCCAATATGCGATCACACAATGCAGTGAGTTCCATTAAAAGATTACTAGAAGACAGTGATTTATGGTGGAATCAGCAGCCAATTTGAATGAAATAAGGTTTTGATAAAGTTAATTATGTTCTGTGGTTTCCTAAATTTGGGGGATCTTGTTAGGCACGGAGGATTCGAAAGAGGATCACAACGTCTCTATCCTGAGTTTTAATGCGCACTACGGTATCCTACATTAAGTATAGATATACTTTGCCACAATTCATTTTTCCTCTTTAAATACCTTTTTTTTTCAACGACAGAAAAGAATTGTGAATAGCTCTTAATGGATGTCAGCCCTTTTCTTTATTCCGTTTTTCTCCTCGCATTTATTGGCGCAATTGAATAATTAGAAGTGTGGAGGATGGAAAATGTATTTATAGCCATGTAAGACAAGAAGCAACTCGACTTCAATAGCAGAATTAAGGTCGCATTCGTTGAAACCACTCTTTGCAAAAAAACTCCTCCAGAAGCTTATAATAGACCACAATCGATTTTCGTTCAAAAGTGTAAACTATAGCAAAGACTCATACAAGTGATATTCAAATTAAAAATGTGTCAATTTAATAGTCCAAATTTAAAGACTGATGGAATTCTAGATTTTGTTTATTGCCCATGAAACAAACAAACGGTAAACATCTTACAAAGATATGGAATGAAACTGAATACATTGGTCGTTGTTTATCGAACCTGACTCTTGTGAAAAAAACGGACCTCATTGCTTAACTGGGAATGTGTTTTCCATGAAACTTGATAAATAATTGTGAAGAGCAAATAAGCTTCTGAAGCTTTATCCTATCTTATTTTAGTCCGACAAATTACATTTTTGTTACGTTAGAACAGCTAAGGACACATCTAACTCTTCTCAATAATTATTGTTGTCGAATTTTGTCAGGATTGTGTCTTTTTTCTCGAGCATATGGGAAAAGGTTATGTTTTCAACAGTGTTTGACTATTTAATTTTCAAGATATTTTCATCGTGTGGTAGATCTTTCATTATGTATATGTTAGAGTATCCCCTAACCCTGCTAACCAAATGTGTTTTTTTTATATGAAATTAGTCCGTGTTAATTTAATTTAGAACACAGACCGTTCGCTGATTTTGTCTCCGGCAGCCTCTATTAGAGCTGGCTTGTGCCAAAGGTGAGGATGATGATGGTGAATTTAGATTTAAAGGCGTTTCTCATTCAAAGCTAAATATTCACGCCGAAATTGTGTCATCATCAGACTTATTCATTGTCAACAGACTTTCTAATAATCTTAAAAGTGTCGCTAAAATTATGCTTGTGTATGTTGTATGTGTATGTATGGTTCATGAGAGATATTTTCTTCAAAACATTGAAAACGAAAAGGTTTTAAAAATGTTTAAGAAGTGTAATAGCAAATTAGAAAATGTTCCAAATTTACAAAGGAATCGATTACATCATTTTTGAGGGCGGTTACAGTGACAAAATTATGCTTGCCTGTCATCATGTACAACTGCGATTACATGCAACACATTGTCACCATAGTAACCACTACAAATTGCAAGTAAATGCAAAATGCAATCTTACAAAAAACTTTCCGAATTTTGAACATTTTCTAATTTGTTCCACACTCATCCTCATTTTCTGAATGTAATATCTGTCTTGTGATGTTTGTTTTACCTAAATAGGCCAGGAAGCGGAACATTGTCACGCTTGTATAGCTCAATTATGTTATTGGGTCATGCAGAACACAAGTAATCCAACCATTTTATGAGACCAACAAAGAATGTGATGTTCCTCTTTGTTTCAAACGCACCATGTCATAGAAATTAATCAGAGCATTGAAATTGGTTGTTTTGTGCAAAGACAGGAACAGGCGTTGCCAGTGCAAACATTGGTCAGCGATTTTAATTGATTCATAATTCAAAATCAGCTAGGTGAAAGCATTTCCAGTGTTAAGTTACGTATTGCCATACGTTCACTTAAACGCAAAGCGTGAATATATAAATATTCACAATTATAATTCATTTCTCATTTCATCCTATTTCGGTAAGATAATCTTAAAGCATAGTTAACCAGCATTGACTCTTGAAAAAGAATTATGATTATTCCTATTTTTCATACCATCTGTATCTAAAATAGGTGTTCACAAAATAAATCTACTGTTGAAGTATCCTCTTTCGAAAAAAAATAATTCCGGAAATATAATTTTGTCATGCTAAATGTTCTAATCGACAATTTACATTAAAAAATCGATATGCATTTTTTTTCTGACAACTCTGATTCCACCAATTTTGCTGTAACTTGCTGTTTACATACCCTTCTTTTTAAGTGTATGCCAACGGCATAATTTGACAATGTAATCATTTTTAAGTTTTTAACTTTTTAGTAGCCACCCTTTTTTCTATTGTTATCAAAATGTAGACAAATCTATTGAACATGTTTTTATTTTTACATTGTAAATACCATTGTATTTGTTCTTTTTATGATTGATAATGGAAAATAAACTGAACTGAACTGAACTGAACTGATTGAAATTGAATATTCAAAACGTCACGGCCGAAATTTTACATTAAAAATAATTTACTTCTCAAAAGCATCCGTAAAGGCCGTAATCTCCTCAAACCTCGATATTTTTCGATAAGCATTAAATATACACAAAATCATCAGTTTATACATAGAAAACATATTTGTATACTATTCCGATGAAAATACCGATGAAATCTTATCAAATGTGATGACAATTATCAAATAAAAAAAGTAAATATGATAATCAATAAAATACGGGAAAACCGACGCTAAAAAGGCAACTAAACCCATACGACAGCACCGTATATACTGTTATATTTAAAATCACATTCTAGTTGTAATCAACTTATAATTTAAAAAAAAAATCGTTATTTCCAAAATATACAAAATGTAATCAGACATTTAATATTCAGTGTTTGTTTAAATTGATTGTTAATAATCTGAGAATTAAGATAAATATTCGTCCACTGCAGGAATACATAAAAATGAGAAAATGCTATTTTAGCAGTCAAAATACTCGCAAAATTTGACATGCTATGCCATGTCGCTGACCTAGCTGTATGGGCCATCAAACGTTTAAAGGATTTAGATTGAAATATCTTTCTTTCGACACATTAGGTAGTCATTCCATCACAATGGATAGTCATTTACCCGCATTTTAGCAGAGGGGATTTCCGAGCTATCGTAATCATACTTGACTTGCACGGCCCATTTTGATTCATAACCAGGGGAAATGGGTAATTTGATCTCCTAATCAAATTGAATAGGATGGGAGAGACCTGTACCCTTGAGCCCCGAATGAAACGTCCCTGCTTAGAATCCTAAATTTCGCTCCATTTTAGATGACTTTTATGGTACATGTAACAATAAAAATACGGTACATTTTGGCTATGATGATTTCCTAACACAGATAGGAGCTCACAAATTCCTTGGTAGTTAATACCATAATGTGTGTATAGATTTTTGCGGTTATAGGTGCTTGTGCACAATTTTTGCCCATCAAGTGGTTGAGTCAATCATTTGAAAATGAAAAGTAAACAAAATGAAGTATAGGATGATGATATGCGAGTTTATTTATATATTCATCTATTTATTAACTTATTTATTTTTGCATAATTATGAAGTAGTAAAATACATACATTTTAAAATGCACTATCAGTTTTAAATCGGCAAACAGGATCGTTTTGAACCGTGCACGTTGGTACAGTTTTTCTCCAAAACGTTTCATTAATTTTACTTTTCAACTATTGCTGCCAATTGAATCAATTTTTTTTCACAGAAAAATGGTGCAAAAAGATGCACCCTCCTTATTCTGTTGTGTGTACTGAATACACAGCTCCATTTGTCGTTATTATTTGTATTTATTTGTTTATTGTCTTTTGGGTTTTCTTCCTTCTCCATCTTATATATCAATATGTGAAATGTATGATTATTTGCATTTTTTTAGTAATTTCTTCTGCACATTGCAACTTTCTGCTGTCCTGCGAAAAAAGGTACAATGGTGAAGTTTGTAGTGTATACAGACTGAATATATACACTGATATACAAAATATACAACAAATTTTCAATCAATTATCGCCAATCGGTAGTGAGGTAACTGCTTTTTGCAGATAGAAGTTTGGGATTTTCCATCTTTCTTCAACCTTATGAATATAATAGGTAAAGGCAGGAATCTACAAATTTGTAGATGCAAAGTTCCAGTGTGTTTTCTATAAACATTTGTATTTGTCGTGATAATATAGGCCTGTCATTTTCTAACCAATTACCTCGGTTAATGATATTCGAATCTTTCGGGGTTTTTTCAGCGTTATTAAACTGAATAAGGGTTCAGTTTTCACTTTTCGATATTTGCTGCACATAACACTTTTTTTGCGACAAAAAGGTTCAAGGATGCAGTTTGTATAATTATGCAAACATACTCATTTTATTTTTATCGTGCGATACCATTTTCCAATGGTCACCAATCGGTTAAAATACAAATGAGATAACTTTTATTTATCTATCTTTATTCAGTATCTTTTAATCTTTGCTACACAAAGCAAAGTTCTGTGACAAAAGGTTGCAAAAAGAGGTGCTGGTCCTATATTCTGTACAATCAACCAGCGACTGAAATATTTGATATCGTTTTGTTTGATTGTTCGTTTCTATTTCCGTACAGATACATTCAACAAAATGTGACACATATAATCAAAATATACAAAATGGGTCCTTCATGAAGATTATATATACTATATTGAATAAAGACATACAATATATCATCAGCTACGTTGCATGATATCAAATGAACGATCACCCCTTATATAAAGCACCTACAAAAATCATTTAATTCACATGAACGTAACATGTTTCATTCTTCTAATTAAAAACATTCTCAACCACAAATATGGGTTTGAAAAATCAAGACAAAAGCCAGTCACAAGTGAACGTGATGATTTATCTAATAATTGTCTAATGTTCCAGTGATTCCCTCACTGTCTGCGGAATGTGATTGAAATCACAGACTGAATATAAATGAGCCCCTTCGCACAAACCATCCATATGGTATCTTCAATGGTATCATATAAAATCAAACTGCATACAACAATTTCTTCATTTCAGTTTTACTCACATGGGTCGATCTTCAGATACAGTCAGGCATACTAATTCATTTGGCTATATAAGTTTGTAGTGGGAATTAGGGTATGAAAAAAGTATTTTATGACAATTCTAGTGACATTGCAATGATGAATGCGAAATGTATTATTTTTGAATAACCAATTGATAAGCCTAGAAACCTGCCAAAACTAATTGAAAAATAAATATATGTCGTCAACCAGACTGTTGACGAACAAAAGTCCAAGACAAATTTTGCTAGTTAAATCTTAAGATTTTTTGTTCCATATTTCAATTTCTTTTCTCTTGAAATGCATTCATGGTAACAATAGAACTGTTCATTATAATTCAAATGTTCACCGCGTTAGCAACAGCTCTCCAGCCCTCCTGCCCAGGTAAAACGCGGTATCTGCATTTGTGTCGATTTTGACATTTTGGGGGCATAAAGGTAATCAGTAGACATGGTTTGCATTCACATGAACGCGATGAACCAACAGCACAGCACCAAATGAATATATCGCCATTCATTTCCTTCTTTTTATGATAAAATGATGTTTGTGCCTTAGGACCAGGCTTGGCTATGTGTGATATAAAAACATAATATTATCATTATCATTATTATTAACACATTCAGTTTACTGAAGAGAATAAAACATTTAACAAAAATTATATCTCCAGAATGTATTATCTACACGCGTGACGCGACAACATTAAACAGTCGTATCTCAGAACGTGCAATCTGTAAATACTGCGTCTTTCCTTGGGGGAAGTCCATTTTATTTGCATAATTTCATAACATTGTTGCCTCAAAATCTGCTGTTCGTTGTTTCCGAATAATTCTTCATGGCCACTCTGGATCATTACGGCAACCATGATAACCAGTGTTTCTCATTTATATATAGCTTGCGATATACACTACATAAAGAGAGTAAATAGATATCTATAAGTAAATGTATGATATAATTCTAGAAATGTCCTTACTGTAACGGCCTTGCATGATATCTATTAAACAAGTTGTAATTATTTTCAAATATGGGTGATCCAATGAAAACATGATCATGATGATGTCTCTCAATACTGAAAAGTGAGCCCAGAGTGAAATAATAATAATTAAACAAAAGTTATATCAAACTTTGTTTTTAGATAATGTAATTTAATGTAGATTAATCATGTTGCATATGCTCAATTAAGTAGGTATATGAAAATCGCCAGTTTACTATAATAGATTCAAATCTATGCGCAACTTTTTTTTTCCAACCACCGTAGTTATGTGGTATACCTTAAATCGGTTAGTGACTCTTGAAGTATAATATTTTAATTCACGTTGCATGCATTAATTGTTGCTATATCGAGCAAGCCTCGGGTAAGCTCTGTCAAGAAGAACTGTTGGGTGTAGAGAACGCATGTGATTTTCCATCTAATATTAGTATCGCGTATTTTTTTTTATCTAGCAAGCCTCGGGCAAGCTCTGTCAAGAAGAACCTTTGTGTGTAGGGAACGCATGTGATTTTCCATCTACATGTTAGTATCACGTATTCATAATTTAATGTAATTTAGGGAATCTTCGAATAAAATGGAGACATCTATTTTCCACTACTCAATTAAGTATAGATAGTCTAAAGAAGCACAAATCATATATTCTGGTAAACGAACCCACCACATATTCACCATGCTCATTGTGAGACCGAAGTAGTACAATCTGAACCACCACTTGCCTGGGTCAATTTGCCTTTTTATCTTATACATTTATTAAAAGAAAGACATTCATGAAGTTAAAATCATTTGTTGTTTTTTTCTTCGATTACTTTAAACATTCCTTTCTTATGACTTTCATTTTTTACTGAAAAATATTATGTCATTTTAATCATTTTTCAATTTCGAGTTAGTAATACTTCGATTTAGTCAAACTTATTGCTGTTGCTAAGTAAACATAATATTATTCTAGAAAGTGGGATGATGATAACAATCTGGCAGATTTTTCCAGTGTACACATCATTCTATGGGGGACTCCAAATTGCCCCCTACGACATAGAAAATGCATCATTTTCCAGCATGATGAATCACATGATTACAATCTTCTATACAATGTAACACAATGTGGTAGGTCAATAGAATATTAGGAACAGAAATATTTTTTATCTGAAAAAGATGGAAAATTAAATATATTGCACAGGACACTGAGAAATTCTTTACCTCGGAAGAAAAAAAAAATCTCACAATTCTATGAAAAACAAAATTTCCCAAATAAAAAAAATCAATATGATATATAAATTCAAGATGATATCTTTTTAAAACTTTATCTCGATTTTCGTTCGTCGGATATTCGAAAATATCTATAAAAAAAATGAATCTCCCAACATGAAATTATCCTAAAATGCCTTAATAAATTTTCAAATGAAATTGAATGTGTAGTGATGTCGAGTGAATAAATGTCGTTCATGTCTTCGTAATCTCTCAGTCAATGTGTCTATACAGAGGCTTCTATCTATTTGACTATGGGATAGGAACCCCGATGAAATAGAAACGCTAGACGAGATTATTGCTACCAATATTCTCGGTAATGTGCGCCGACCGGGGCGAAATCGGTGGACACAATTCACACAAATGCCAGTACTTGATTTGCACATATTAGCTTGATTACTGGTAATTTGACTGGGGAGGGATTTGAGTTAACGCTCAACCATTTACCCTCCCGACAACGCACTCAATTATTGTTCACTCTCCGTTACTGTTGTGTGTCAGCGATGATCAACGTTTAGATAATTTTTCCTAGTTACGCTCTTGAACGATTTTGGATTGAATTTGTGCCTTTTTATGTCATTCGGGATTATTTATGTTATAACCTAACACATTTGTGTTAGGTTATAGGGAATTGTATGGGACTTTTAGACCAATGTCGTTTTTACAGAACTTTTATTCTAATCTATCGATTAATTATAATCAAATCAATATATGATATTAATTTGCATAATCACAATTAGGTATTTACTGTCCATATCAATTTTGGAAAGTGAGTTATAGAAAATTGTATGGGACTTGAAGACCATTATTATTTCTACAGAACATTTATACAAATTTATTGATTAATTATAATCAAATCAATATATAATATCAATTTGCATAATCTCAATCAGGTATTCATTGTCAATATCAATTTTTGAAAAGTGACGTCACTTTGAGGGGCAATAGGCATGATAGGTGAAAATATAGATGAAATCAATTGTAGCTAAAGCGGTCGTTAATTTACTACGATGTAAGAACTTTATTGATTTTCGCTTGACAGAATTTGAAAAATTGCGACAAGAAAAAAAATCAATATTCTTACCTCGTATTGAATAAAAGATCACCAGTATTCTAATAGAAAATACCTTTATGAGAATTTACTTCAGAAATAAAATGCTACTTTTATAACCAACAGTTAGCGCACGAGTTATAACGAATTGGTGCACGCAGGATCGAGGCATACGGTCACCCTCTTTAGCCCGCCTCTGTCGGCCTGCGTATTTATCGTCTACCGCTAAAAACGAATAATACACGCATGGGCTTTTATATACCAAATCCCTTTTTATAACACGAATTCACAATATAAGAAATCCTGTATAACGCGTTATTAAACGTTTTATAAACTGAATTACATTTATCAATACATTTACAATATATAATCCGAATCGATCGGTGTTTAATGCTCGTCGACAAATATATTTTACGAACATTATTGAATTGTCATGTAATCTGATTACAAATTATAATCGCCTGTATATTTTGTCTTTCTTTCTATGCCACTAAATCGCCAGAATTCGTCTATGTTAACGCATAAAAATTGTAATCATGAGAAAGGTATCGGTTTCCATTCCGTTTTGTTTTAGTGACTGATGTTTTAATCTCAGATGTCAAAATATTCGTTTAACATTACGTATTCTAATTCAGTAAGGTTTGAATGGTAATTTAATATCGTGTTGATAAAGTGAAACACGCGCGTTAGTAACTATTTTCCCAATCCTTTGAAATGAAAATTGTGAATGGAAAAGGATCTAAAATATCACGTAAAAGTGACTCTTGATTTTCTAGAATGTTTCTAGGAACGTTCTTCAAACAACCTTTTGTCAAGAACTCCTAACAAACTTTACCAAAGTTCTGAGACAAAAGTAAGATTTAGAAACATACGAAAAAAAAACTTTGCATTTAACAAAATATTCCCAATAATTTCTTGAGAGCATCAATGAGATCACAACATAATTTTTTTTAAATGCTCTTGATTCTGGTGATAAAACATCCTTGAGTATTTAAAATCATTTATCTTTTAGACAATGCAAAGAAACAGAATCTGGCGCATTTAATTTGGGTTATTCGTGGAAAATATGATTTTGGATAATATGGCAATATACTTATTTCCCATTCTTAATTACTTATTATGTTGCTATAAGAAAAATTAGTTATTTATCATAGTGTAATGTGGTTTGCTAGTTTTAATTTAGAAAAAGAAAATATGTACACAAACTGGAGCTATATTAGATGAACGATTGCATTTGTATTACGATCATACTAACGAAGTGTACACCTAGGTTTTAGCATATCCTGGTACTTTAATACAACATCTTTTTTATTTTCCTTTTTAAGTCAATATTTAATTATTGTTGTATGGTATTGTGTGGTGGGTCTAAATTATGCCAGACTTCATCGCCTTCTCTAGCTCCCCGCGCCATAATGTAACTTGTCACAATGAGCTTTTGAAAAGTCGAAAATTCGTTAGCATTGGTATAAAGGACGCTTTGAAGGCAGAACTTGGCGGGGACAATGTCCGCTGGAGGGCTAGCTCGGAGCAACGACCACGGCTAACAAGAGCGGTTCGTTCTCTCAAAAAAGTTTTTGTGATCGGGGTATTCAACGCCGAAATAAGTTTCAAAGTGATGGGTACGGATTAGATAGCAATATTTACCGCAAAATGAAAAATGGGAGACAGAGAAAAATGATAGATTGTATTGACACAGTAACAATGTATCTACAACCCGATATGCCTGGCTGGCGACATAGGGCTACAATAGATCTGAAAAAGCAACGAATATCGTTTTGAATAGGAGCGATTGGGTTGTAAGGGGGTGTAGGAGGGAGAATGAAAAACCCAAGTTCAATGTTTATGCCTCTTTAGCTAATTGCCAAAACTTTGAAGAGGAGCTTTTTGATTATTCGTTATAAAAGAGTCCTTGGAAAATCAAATGAATTTGTTGATGAAGTCGATTGAAAAAAAAGGTCAGGAGTTCATGAATCAGATAATTTGTTAAGAGTCAGCGTCATATAGGATGATGGATTATGTGGAATTTTATTGGGTTGATGGGTAATGATTAAGGGCAATTATTAACTGATTAATCAAGGCATTAATTACTTACCTGTAGTCGAATGTATTCGCCTCATCCAAGGGTAGATTTGTTCGTTGCTTTGCCCCTTGCCTGAGCTTTTTACTGAACCATGATGATTGTTATTGTTGTTGTTGATATTTGTCGGGGGACTAGCATTTGACGCACAGTCCGATAGGGTGGTTACTGGAGGGGTGTTTGTGGGTGTCTTTCGGCGGGACATTGCACCCATTCCCGCGGGCGATGTCTGGTAACAGGGGTCCACCGTGTACCCACAAGAGGAGTTTACTGACGCAGCATGGTGGTGGTTGATGGCTGTGGTGGCATCCATGCCGGTTGCCCCTTCCATGGTGTAGTAGCCGTTTTGTAGCGAATGAAGGCTGTCCTCGGTGTAGGGGTAGGCGTAGCTGGCCGGCGGGCTAGCTACTGGGTTGCCCGCCTGGTAGTGCTGGTGGCGATGGGAGGAGTGCTGCGGGCCTTCGGCGGTTAACGCATAGCTCCCGACCGACTGTTGAGGGTAATTTGACCCACCGCTGTGGTGGAATTCGGCACCAGCCATCGGATGTGCGAAATACGAGCTCATTTGTCTCGAGGACCTTGTTTGACTTCTGCCTGAGTTGGGGGCAACTACCAAGTGATTTGTAACTCCGCCCGGCTTGACTTTGACGGCTGGCTCCAGAGTCTGTACTATCTCACTCAGAACTGTGACTAATAGACAGATACACAACTCTCACCGTCTCTCCAAAGCCTCATGTGCTCGCTTTGATGAATCGCAAACTTGTGTCGCTGTAAGGTCAGAGAGAAAAAATAGAAGAATATGTTTTGAGTGAAGCGAACCACGTGATACCGAGACACCAATCCAACCAGAATGCTTCACACATGGACGATTTAGAACGAAGTGAAAAAATGAGAGATGCGACTAAGTCCGAGCGCATGCCCAATCCTCACATCTCCCTCTCTCTCTCCCCCTCTCTGCAGAAATGACAACGATCTCAGTCAAATGAAAGCGGCAACAAAATGATAATTGTTTCTCATCTCTGTCCTCTCCCAAATAGCGCTGCTCTTTAAAAAGGCAACCGATTTGAATGGAAGATACCGTTTTTTTGCAAGCACGCGGCTGGCATGCCCGTATGCCAGCTTGCATTAAATACATTATCTCCAGCACAATATTATCTCTTTGGGTCAACCTCATTAGCATTATTTTCTTCATTGGGGGCATTTTACAATCTATTAACATATATTTCAAAAGTTTCTACCATTTCGCTGCTGATCATTTCTGTTTTTCTCTTTTTGCTAATTCCCCCACAGTCCCCACCCAATGTTACTTTTGTTCTTTTTTTCCATTAAATCATCATCTGATGAATATGCTTAATTATCAAAAGTAAATCTTATATTGTAACTATATTGCTACAATATAAGATTTATATTGTTAATATGTATAATATGTACTGTTAATTCCATAGCTTTGCAACTCAAGTTAAAAAAAATCCTGGATTAAATCTTTGACACTTTAACACTTTGACAAGCTTTGTTGTTATTTCTTAAATCATGTAGAGTATTACTTTCTACTAGTTTTTTTTTAATATCCTAAAAAATGAAAGAGACCAAAGAGAATTGTGAATACATTTGAAAAGACTTTGTGAGGTTGGAAGGTTATTTTTCGACGCCATCTTGCTCACATTATCACGACCTCTCGGGTCTAACTTGACGCCATTCGACTTCAGTCATGAAAACGAAACGATGGAAATGTCAAACATATGTGGCGAATCTTTCTTTTTCCTGTAGTGACGATGAACTGTGTTTCATATTCCGAGATCAAGGGCAAGTTTTTTTTTCAAAGTCCCCAATATGGTACTGGAAAAGGGAGATAATTTTACACGAGTATCTTTCTAGGTGTGTTAACAATTTGAAAGATCGTATATAGATATTTCTTACAATCTTCATAAAATAATAGGGGTTTTTTTTGGATAAGGAGATGTTTTACAAAAGAATTAACCAGTTAAGTAGTTGAAAGATTGTCTATAGATGTTTTTTACAATCTTCAAAAAAATAGTAGTTTTTCTTTTTTGGATAAGGAGATGGTTTACAAATGAATTAACGATTCAGGTATTTAATCGATTACAGAACCTTCTTTTAACGCGGAAGGAATAGCTTTTTGTTAAGATTCACTTATCATACGTTCGTACGCTTTATTCGAGTTATGTGGCGCCACTTCAAAGTGGCACCAATTCGTGTGTATCAAGTAAATGTATCTAGAATGTAGATAGCATATACACCAGTACACGTCAATGTACAATCAACAAAAATACCTGTTTTATCATTCTCTGTCACTCACAGAACACTCAAACACACATTAACACACACGCACACGCACACACACACATACAACATTTCTCTTGCTTTGGAAAACACAGACAGATACACATATACATAATATATCTCTCATTTTCTCTTTCTCACTATCGCTCATGCACACATAACACACACACACACACACACACACTCCTACTCTTCAGAGTTACTTCCACCGTGGTATGCCCAACTGACTTTTGAAGAACGTTTCTTTCTCATTAAATGGTATATTTTCATTCAATTTCTGTGAGGGTACATGCGAAAAATGTTGATACGACACACAACACCAAATAAACTCCCGTCTCATTCCTTACTATACTAGTTTTCAAAGATACACTATTTCAAAAAGCATTTTTACCAAGATGAAATTGAATTTATTTAGTATGTTCTTAATTACAGAGCATTACACATCGTTATTCGTGTGCAAGTGGCGCCATTTTGTGGTGGCGCCAATTTGTATTGGCGCATGGTCGCCTAGAGTACGCAATACAGTAATAATACCCATTTATCTATATGCGTACCCCACACCCACACCCACATAATTTTGATTTAATTCTCGGTTGCATTCACATCAAAATGCATGTACAAACCTAAAAGCTTCTTAAGTGTCTTACCTACTACAACGCACATAGACACATACAAACATATACACGTTGCGCTATAAAAATATATGATCCTCTCTCACTATCTCTCACGTTCCCCTCACACACAAACACACGTACACACGCACACAAGCACACATATGGCGCAAGGCATACACACATACACAAACATGTTTTTATTCTCACACATACATACATACACATAAAATGTGTTTATAAGTATATTTATACCTTGACTGCTTTTTACGATGCTTGTTTTGTTTTTGGGCTCATTTGGGCTCTTTTGCACGTGTTGGTATTCCTTTGTTTTTTCCCCTGCATTTTATATACACACCGGGTCCATCCCGATGCATGGTGGATCACGTGCATTGGATGGTATAGTGACTTCGGCTGTTCAACATGGCACCCCGAGTTGTACTTTTTGAGGAGCCGCGATTAAGATTGACACGATACAATCCTAGCTTGTCACGCGGCGCTATCCATCCTCATCTCCATCCAATCTGCATCAAAACAATCTCATGTATACTACCCTCTCATCCCCCCGCCCTCAACCTTTTGAGACACAAAAAGTACACCCTTTTTACCCCTTCCCGTCGCGAGAAAACTACAAATAATCCCAGAAAATAAATCAACATGAGGGCTCCTTTGATGCACTTAAACCTGGCATGAAAAGATTAAAACCGCGCGCTTATGTTTTCATTTTCTTCCCCTCCCTTCCCTCTTCCAATTTTCCAGCCAACCTTTCTTGGCTATTTAACTCTTCTATTTTGTTTTAGATCAGAAGTGAATTTTGGTGGTAGAACCGGTTATTCATCCGTACAAACACAATTTCATGCATGGTCACCAATCTACTGTTTATTTATCATATTTATAAAAGTTTGTGACGTCAAAGCATTCCCAAGCGTTAATGAGGAAACCCCTGAACCTAGGAGCGGAACATCGAGAAGAATGCCTCTGCAGAACTCGTGAAATTACTATATTCTTCCTCGATTATTTCCCTTTGTTCGGGTTGTTTGCAAACAGTTTATTCTTTACAATAGAATATCTATTTTTGAAAAATATTCTCAACAGTTGATACGGTCACTCATTGTTCTTGTTACTTTGTTTTGTTTCGAAACTTTGAGCTAACAAATCCAGAAATAGTAACATAAGACAAATAGTATTCATTTTCAAAAGCTGCGTGTAACGGAAGTGATATGTTTGAATCAAAATTTGTTTTGTTATTCATTGTCCGTGTCGTTACTCATATTAATCTATTCATGCTGATGCTACAATTCTTCATCAGTTTCACATCTTTCACAGAGAAGATGAAATTTTACCCTGCAATTTGCAGATTAAAACGAATGCATTTCCATTTCCAGCTCAATCCCTTGTACAGTTATTCAACCTCTCGTACGAAACATTGTAAATTTGCAGGAGGTGCTATTCGCGCCAAGACAACACTAAAAAGGGAAGTATTACAACCTTTTGAGGTAAAACTTAATTTTGGGGTTGTAAAATCAACTATACCAGTCTCAAGTATCGATTCAATACTGTATTACAAACTGGAGTCTTCACTTGACATTATTGATACCCATGAAACAGATGAATTAGACATTATGGGCGCTTGGACAAAAGCTTTGACAATATTTCGATGTTGTTAAGTTGTCTTCAATGTCTTTATTAATGATGTTATAAACATCCATTACGCCTTGATTTCTATAGATAATATGAAAATTCATCAAATATTTCGTATTTCGCTCACTTTTATGATCGTGCAATTTTGCACGCAAGTTGTTGAACATTATAATCTTGATGATCATTTATTAATCATTGTTCATTAATTAACCAGATGAATTGTATCTTTTCCGATCAAATTGCTCAGAGCACGACTTATATCCACTGGGTATGAATATAATGTATTTAGAAAATGTAATGCATCAAACAAAGCAAAACTAGCAGAGTAGGGTAATTTTAAGATTATACATGTATGCATATATGTAATCGGGCCAGATATGAGCCCCGCCATTGGTTCTGAGTATTACATCAGCGTAAACCATTGAAAAATAACGCATAATAGAAAATAAATATGTTGACATCGTACAAGGAATTTTGGGAACGCTTCTATTGTTTCATTTATGAAAATGTTGCCTGTAAAGCCTCTCTTTAGTCCCCTGCATGCTTGTTTGTTAGCTCGTCAGCGGAAGCTTTAGAAAAAGAAGCAAATAGCTACCCCCTCCCTCCTCCCCCCTCCCCCATTTTCGGATCTGTATCTTGTCATATTTGGTAAAATTATTACAGAGAATAATATTGGGTAAAACACAATTATCCCTTAAATTTCGATTAACGAATAAAAATACAGAACGGAATTACATTGTTGGTTCCATTTGTATATACATGTATATCATGCTTTTATCTTTAGAGATGAGACAACAGTTATGTTTCTTTATCATTTAAATAACAGTTGATATTTGTTTAAAACAAATGTAGGTCGATCAAGATTTAGAGAAAGAAATTAGCGTAATAAGTAACGTATTAATACCGCATTCATTTCCAATATCGTATTTTGGGAATTTTAGTTAAATATATTGTGTATATTACGTATGAATTTACGTAACCATGGAGAATGCAATATATCATCTCCATCGTTTTTTTAGCATACGTCACACACGTTTTGTTTACAGCCCTATACCAACCAGAGCACAGCAGAACCATGACATCATAATGGTTCATTCGTCGACTTGGAAAAATACCACGCATTCAATTGCATAAGGCCAACTGGATAAATATAGAATAATGATTAATTCCCTTGAATATCAACAATTTAATTATCATGACAGAAAAAGGACGAAATAACAATATGATGTATTTATCAATATGAATAATACTCGAAATTTCATACAGGAATTGAAAACCTTCATACATTTAGTCTCAAGATATAATACGATATCGCTTCATCAAATTCACAAATATCATTCAATTTGTAGATTGGTGCAGTTACATTGCATAATCATTGGCGTACATAATTTCATGTAAGAATTACGATTATCATTAGAACTGGGCTATTCCATTTCAGAAAAATCCGGAAATATTTTTTTGAAAGTGCCATTTTACTTTGCGACAGTACATTGCGGATAATTTGCTTGGATTTTGTGAGGTATATAAAACAATTATAATAGCCTATCTG
Organism: Temnopleurus reevesii; assembly: GCA_036244855.1. Lineage (NCBI taxonomy): Eukaryota > Metazoa > Echinodermata > Echinoidea > Temnopleuroida > Temnopleuridae > Temnopleurus > Temnopleurus reevesii. The sequence goes on along the minus strand of BQKZ01001801.1, from coordinate 24,057 downwards.
TTTTCAGAAATATGCTAGATACATTCTTTTCAGAAATGTGATGGACTGTTTAGTGACCAAATGAGAAAACTATCTGATGGAATTCTGTTAATGACTTCCTTCATACCTTGGAACCTTCCATGTGGACAATAAACAAGTTTCCCCCCCCCCCCCCCCCCATATGATGGCACTTACCAAATACAGCGTTTGGACAGTCTCTGCGAGTTTTTCATTGGGCTATAACAGACAAACAGGTAGCTCAAATGGCATGTAATTCCTTTACTGTTTCAACTAAGACGGATCAACATCAGCAGTTTGGGGAAAATGTATTTTACAACATTCTGCTCACATCATGGGGACCAGCATCTATTTTCAAGAATCGGAATAAAAACGGCTTACTAAGCGCTGATCCATTTATCCTTTCGTGATAAAATGAATGATTACACTGGTCAACAGCAAATTTGTTGTCTGTGATTTTTCAGCTCATTTTTTGTAAATCTGAGGTGCTGAATCCAAAAATCACATTGGTTTTGCTCAATCAGGTCAAGTTTCCGAGCTATCCCCACATGTTGTTTTTTTATGTTTTGTACACTTGAAAGCATGTGTGGAGCACTTTTAAAGGGTTTGGTGGGCTGAAATGTCATGGAAAATTGATATTTTTGTTAGAAATGATTATACTAATGACAATAAATATCCAGGTCCAATATTTTCTGGTAATTATGTTGAAAATCCCTCTTTGAAGCTGTGAAACCTTAAAATCCTCAAAAAATTGGATGGGGCAAAGTATAAAGTTATTGGACAAAGACTGAACTGGAAGACCAGCCAAAATACTTATTTTCAACATAAGAATATGAATTAGATAAACAAAACAAAAAAAGTTTGAGGAAAAACAAACAGAATTTGTGAAAATTATGAATTTTTACTTTAAAAAATGATGTAAATAATAAACACCATTATAGACCAATTGGCAACTTTTGTGACACCTTTTATTACCAGATGTACCATGTTATCATGTTTATATAAGAAAATTGTGAATATATATATTTATATTTATAACAATCTATTCATTAAAATGATAAAATCCTATGAAATTCAATTGTTTTAGTACATGAAATATTATTCAGTTTCATAAAAATGGAAATATTAGAATGTTTGTTAAATTTCTTTAAAAATCTGAACATTCTGAGGGTTTTTTAAATTATAGGTATTTATTCTCATCCATGGATAAAGGTTAAATGGTGAACGAGCCATTATCTTATCACCAGTGTCACCAAATTTGGATATTTGTATAGTGATTTTGGCATTATTTTCATCACTTTTTATATTATTGAAACTTCTGCATTTTCTCTTTACCTCTAAAATTTTCCTTCAACTTTTTGGGTCTTTTTTACTACATTTATGTTCTGCTGTTCATAAATAAATATTTTGGCTGGTCTTACCCTTTAATTTTGAAAAAATAACCATATGAGTTCCTCATCCGAATTTTTAGAGGATTTTAAGGTTTCATGGCTTCAAATTGAGCTATTTTCAGCAAAATTACCCATTATTATATGACTTTAATATTTCTTCCTATCAGTATAATCATTTTGAACCAAAATATATATCTGCCATGTCATTTTATTCCATCAACACCTTCCAAAAGGGATCTACACATGTGTACATGTGATTAAAACGTAAAAAACAACATGTGGGGATAGCTCGAAAACTTGACCTGATTGGACAAAACCGATGTGATTTTTGGATTCAGCGCATCAGATTCACCCTATATCAGCTAAAAAATCGCAGACAACTTTCAAAAAGTAAAATTTTGTTGACCAGTGTTATGATCTTTCCATATATATACAGATACTGCTGACTCCATCTTAATTCTCTCGGGGTAGTACATGATTAATTCATCCTTTCATATTTCAAAATAATATTAGTTACCTATAATTATATCTAAATGATAGCATAAATATTCAACCGTGATTGGAAATTATATTGTTTTTGTAATATATTGAGTAGAATTCTTGATGCTGGTTGGTTGCTGCACAATATTCCAATTCTTATAAGAAATGTAATATCGATAGTCATGATAATACATGGGTTTTACCGAGGGTCCCTGATATTCTGCGATATCTACCGATATTTTTTTCATCTATTTCGGGTTTGGGGGATGCAATGACACACAATTGGCTATTGGTATTTGCATTTATTTTCATGATGGTGTGATTTATTTGAAGGAAGGACTTTAATTTACTTTCCTGGCTTTGCTCATTTCTTAATAAAAAATATTTCAATTAGTGGTGTTTAAATTTCATTGCTTTTATCCACATGTGAAGGATTGGTAACATTTCACTAGAATTAATGTGAATGTTAAGAGGTTGTAATTCAAGTTTCAAGATACATGTTTTTAAATTCATAAGTATGCCGATTGCAATGGATGGGAAAAAATCAATTAAATTGTTAATATCATTGGATTCAATAACAAATATTCTTACGTACGAATCATCATCAATTCCAATCGATGTAATAAAAGCAGATAAAAGATATAATTTTTATATAGCCTTTATCTATGCACATGTTATAAATATTTTGGGAAACATTTAGGGTGAACCATGAGTAAGGTCTTTTAGACAGATCTCCCCTTTAACTCACCTTTGGAATGGTGTCGTGTAGGCCCATACATTTCACATCAAATACCGGGCGCATTAAAGGTATGAGGGAAAAATCATTATTTTTCTATTAGGGTGGTATTGGTTAGGGATTTGTGTCCATGCATCTCTCTGTCGCAAGTCCCACCAAGTGTCATAAATTGATGCGCTGTGATGAACTCATAAATGTCCCAGAGACAGGAAAGGCTAAACCTTTCTATCGTAAGCCGGTGTATAAAGGGAGAAGTGCTGAGGGGTAGGGGCGTCAAGGAGCCCCCTCCCCCACTGAAATGGGCTTAGATGGGCTTAAAGGGCATAGGAAGGGGCTTAAAACACAATGGAATATGCATAACCGAATTTATGTAAATGAATTGCAAGAGGTTGATCGATAGTGAGGAATTAACTTTCTCAAATTTAAGAAGTTTATGTTGTTTTGTTTTTATTCTGAAACTTATGAATGTAATCAATTTGGCTGTAATCCATTCAATAATTTTACTTATTGGATAAAATGTCCCTTTTCTCATTTCAGAATTATGTTCCTTTGACTCCGCTTCTGATATATAACCTGTTTATAGCAATTCATTGTAATATACTGTCCATTGCAGCCTTCCTAAATTATGTTTACATTATAAAAAAATATATTCGTTTGTCCCGTTTACCTGTCAAATGATACAAGTAAATATTCCAATCCCTTTTCTGATGTAATGCATTCATGTTCTTTTTGAACGACCTAAAAAAAGGAAAACAAGCTCCAAAATTTGAAACTCCATCCTTCAATATGAAAGCTAACCCTACGCCCCTGCCCATCCAATCATCCTCACTGAGAATAATGAGCAACTTCGGGTAGCCCCGGGAGCAGAAAGTACACGGTACCGCAAGAGGCTCTTTCGTGACGTCGATTCTTCATTTTGGTGTGAATTTTAAAAACAGAGTTTGGGAGCCTAACGATAAGGCCAAAATAGAAAATTGTTTGGATGCCCAAGGATGGCTTCTTTTTTTAAATTGCGTCGGGCGGTCGTATTTTTTTAAATTTGTAATTACTTTTTTTGGGGAAAATATAAGAATCAGAATGGAGTTAAAGCCCTAAAATGTCTCCAGATGACTTTTCCTTTTATATATATATATATATATTATTTTACATGTTTATTCATGATTTTAACGAAAATGACAATGAACACGATATAAACTATTTCCGTAAAATAAAAGGGTCATGGGACAATAGATCATTATGCTGTGTATTGAACTGTCCTGATACAACAATCACAAGCCGGTTCCGATTTGATTAACATCATAAAGGACCATTGAATTGGCGTTCGACTTGATTTTACGTAAATACATTTTATCGTGTTTATTCTGGCAACATATCTTATGTGTACCTTTAATTCTGCTATGATTTTTTTTTACATTTGAGTAAAAGCAAACAAAACAAATATTAGGTTTGGGCAAATTTTTAGAAAGTCGGCCGGTTGAGCACTTCCAATCAATTTGGAGAGGAAGTTTGTGCGAGAAAGTGGAAATGCGCCGACTTTAAGATTGGATGAAATATAGGATAGAGAAGAGTGGTAGTAAAGTACAGGTAAGATGGGTTTATCCTAGCAGAGGGAAAGTTTTCACCGCATCCACCTTGCTTCATTCGTCATACTCTATTTATGATACCGCGCAATAAATAAGATAGTTCGCAGGTGTCATCTGCCCATGCGCGGATCTCTGTATAGAAAGGACAACTTCTTTTCAGGCCTTCACAATCGCTCCAGAATCATAACAACGATATTTTATTCTTTCATATTCTGCAAAGAAATTTAGAACAAGCTTTATAATTATTGACTGAAAAAGATGCATACTTTCCTTGATTTAAGAAAATGCATTTGGGCAAAGTTCTAAAAGAAATTGTTTTCAAAATTCAGACGTCATATACCAAGTCAATTTGCATGTAAATTATGGAACATTTGTGAAGATTATATGTTGAGATAAAAATTCATTGTGATTCAGATTTGTTACCTTTTCACAAAAATCGGAGGGGCATTTAATCTCATTTCAATCACACATGTCAGTCCTTTTGCTGCCAATGTTTAATGTTTTACATAGATGCAGATTTATGACGAAGCCTTCACAAGAGGACAAAAAAACAGACATTGGAAAAAGATCCTGCAAGATATGTTATCAAAGGGAAAAAAGAGTGATTCAAACTTGCCCTTCTTTCTTGCTTGTGGTGGTGACCAGGGAAAGGTGACGCAATGCAAATAGAAATTGGAAAGGCACCAATTCGTGACGGAATCACGTCGTGCTTCAGAAGAGTTTTCGCGCCTTTTCCATACGAAGAGAGGAGCGATATACATCGTCTCCACTTCTGCACAATGATTTTATGCTCCTGAATATAATGTTGTCCTATACACGATGATGCCATGTAGTAGGGTGTTAGGATCGTAAATTTATGTGATAGAAATTGGATTTCTGTATCTCTTTTTTTGCTTGTTAAGGATGTACCATTCAAAGTAGGCAAATAAAACTAGCCTAAATTTATCTTAGATCAATTTCAATAGGACACCAATAAAGGCAGGTTACTTGCGGTTATGATAGTAATGATAATATTAATAGTAATTAATAGTGATGACGATAATGATACTACTAATGATTATAATAATAATGATAATACCAATAATAATTATAATGCTAATAATATAATAATAATGATGATGATAATAATCAAAGCAGTAGTAATGATTTAAAGCATAAAACGTAACATTCATATAGCTCATAATGCATCGTTTCGAAACGCTTTACAAATAAAATCTGATTAAAATACCTAAATATACAAATCAAAATAGAAAATTAGAAACTACGAAAATAATATATAAATATAAACAAAACAGAAAAACGTACTTGTGATTTATAAATCCTTATAAATTGTTCCATATTATGCAAGCAAAGCTGTTTTTGTTTACGAAACATAATATGATTGATATCGCTTATGTTATGATCAAATGATAATGAATACACATCACATGTAAAATGCCAAGGCATTTCATGGAACAATCTTTAAATCTATGCACTCAATTCTATTTAAAAAATAAAAATAATGAAGAAGGAAATAACCCCAAATATTGAAATATAAAGTATTGAATGAAATGTCTTCTCCAAACTCTCAACGATATGAAGAATCTCATTAACAATCGCAAATTATCCTGTAGAGGGCTGTTTTACTTGACAATTTATCGAAAGAAATTAACGATACATGTATAACGCGTTATTTGCCCCTCTTATATTGTTGTCTTATCTTTATAAATGATATGCTTCTTTCAAAACAAATAACATAACTATATTTTTATAATATCAATGAAGTAAGGAAAATGTAGAATGCCTCCGACAGTGGATAAAGTAACATTTTTTTCGGAAATAACTCGCAACTGGGAAGGGAGGGGGTAACAGTGTTCGGTTAATTCTCATTCAGTGTATAGGATAGCGGCGTTGTGTACTCTTTGGGGGACCCATACCCATTAAGGCTTATTGATATTCAGAACCAGTTCATTCCTGGATCATTTGTTTCTTGTCACTCTATGATTAATTTCCAATGCGATTCTGCATTACAAGATTCTGCCTCATAAGAACCCCTTTCGGGAAAAGGGACTGTGCTAATAACATACCGATAGAAATCAATTCCATTTCGTCCGACTTTGCATACAGTTGTGGCGAATTTCTGGCCTAGTTTATGCTGGAATGTTAAAAAAAAAGAACACAACTCGACAATAATCGCAGGAGTAAACTTTATATAAAGGTATTATTATTAAGAGAATATTGCAATTATAATGACATTGCCAATTAAACAGAATGGATGTCATGTATCAGCAAGAACGGTGGGATTTCACAATTGGATATGATGCAAATGCGTTACAGAAAGTAACATTTTCAGTATTTCCTGAATGTATAGGTGTGTCTCATGATATTGATTTATATTAGTTTCAATAAATAAGATTAAAAAGAAAATCAGCTAAATCTCCCGTTCTCTCATTCCCTCATCCCCACAACTCTAATATTTGCCCATGTGTTTCCACATCCTTTTCTATCAAGGAAGCTAAAAAGAGTGAAGAAAAATGTCCAGAGTATCACTTTTGAACCAGTAAGCATGACGGTTACGAGCCATTGGACAAAGTCCCGTTTCGACGCGCACGGTCCTTGCCTGGTCGAACCTCGCGCTCTTTTTTTCCTCGAAGTATGGAAGCTTAAAAGTGCCACCCAGATGTCGAGATAATACTCTCATTATGTCTACATCTGTTAGAAGAAATGCTCAGATGGCGTGATCCCGGAACTGGTCATTTGATTTGATTTGATTTTATTTTATTCGTCATAATGCAAGAAATATACAATGACAAGGATATCCCATGAAAGCCGAAGGCTTATTTCCAATGGGGTCCTTAAGTACAAACAAACATTATACAAATAAAAGACAAAAACAAGTAAATAGACATCAAAGCAATAGGAATGATACACATATGCTTAATAGAACTTTGAATACACATGATAATTAACTTGCTAATGAAAAAGGACAAAATATATAACAAAATTAATGTACGTAGGAATCATGATTAATGGAGACCCCTTACGGACTCAGTTTTTAGATATCTTTTAAGGACAGTTTTAAAGTGAAGAAAATTTTGTACCGATTTCAAATAGGTCGGTAAGGAATTCCAAAACAGAATTGCATTAAAATAAAATAAATTTCCGATTTGGCTAGTGCGTTTGCAACATCTTGTAGAAGAAATTATCAAATGAGAAGATCGTAGATCCCGTTATATCTACATCCTTTAGAAGAGATTTGCAGAAGACAGGATGAAAGATCTGGTTATGTCTACATCCTTTGGAAGAAATGACAAGATGACAGAATATTAGATCTGATATCTTGTCATCTGCTCATCTCTTCCAAAATATGTAGACATGACTAGATCTAGTATCTTGTCATCTGCTAATCTCTTACAAAGGATGTAGACATGACTAGATCTACTATCTTGTCATCTGGTCATCTCTTTTACATGATTTAGACATGACTAGATCTGAAATTTTGCCATCCGGTCATTTCTAATAACTTGACGAAATCAAAGAGCTTGATATCTGATCATCTTTTTGCAAAGGATGTTGACAGGACAAAATGATTATCTGGGCCCCATAACATAAAGGTTTGCGATAAATTGCTAATCTGATAGCGATTGATATCAATCGCAAGTCTACGGCAAATCGTGTACTAAAGTTTGCAATTGATCGCAAAATCAAATGGCGATTAATCGCAAACCTTTATGTTACGGGGCCCTGGATATCTGGATGGCACTTTTAAGCTTCCATATCGAACGCTCTCGCCGTCGATGAGATGGCATTTTGGGTGTTACAGCTCGATACGGAGGGGTAATCGTGGCGGCAGTGGAGAGCGAACTCACCACTGCTCGCTCCCGAGATTGATTCGCACAAAATCACGATGATGTGACACCTCGGCTCTGCTGGCGTGAAGAAGTTCACTTGCTTAGCCTGATTTAAGGACAGTTTGTAACTTTTTGTTATATTCATAATGCCATCAAAATTGACGAAGAAAAAAATTATTTTATATAAACATCTGAAAGTATCGATAATATATATTACGTTCTAACATTCCAACGCTACCCCTACACTATCTTATTAATATTTGTTTTTCCATCAGTAGATTAGAATAACTAAGTTTTACTTTGGTGATATTTCATACGACTTAAGACTTGTGGAAACAAATAGATTGATCTATAACGTGAACAGAATCAACTTCAATCACAAAAATGTATTGAAATGATTGTATGGCATTTTTAAACATTCTTGAATTGATTTTCAAATGATTGTTAAAACTCACTTCTGAATTTTTATCATTCATAATTTCAACTTAACACCCGTTATTGCAATACCATTTTTTGTTCGACAAAGTACATTTTTAATCAACCAATTTACATGCACAATGTCATTATCAACCTAGGTAAAATCGAACTGTTCTATTGCCATCGTCATACAAGAAAAACATGTAGTATGATTGAAAGAAAAAGAATTTCTTTAAGTTTCCATGAACTTCAGAATGGTGGAGGAAAAATATTAATCTTTTCGTCAACAATAGTGAAATGTTAAAATGTTCCCTGAAGGCATACTAAAATCAAAATGATATAATGAAAGCGGTTGTAAGGAGACTATCTAAACAATTTTAACACTTACCGTTTGCCCAGAGAAGGGTTTAAATATATTATATATGTTGCTCTTTGCCGGGACGGAACGGCAGAGGGGGCAAAATAATGAATGTCTTATTATTTTGCCAACTCTGGTTGCGAGATTCAATTTATCAAGGTGTGAACGGCAGAATAGATTGGGACGAAGACGGGCGACGAGTGAATTCCAATGAGGACGAGATGAATGGGTGACCTGATGGAGGGACGATGATGCGAGGGAGCGAATGAAGGATGGGCGAAATGGGAGGAAAATGAACAAAAATGAATAAAAGACCTTTACTACAAATATGTAAAAATGGAGAAAGGCTGTTTAAATTTGGGTGAATTAAAGTTGCTGTTGTTGTTGTTTTTCAATTAAGTTGTTAAAGAGAAGAAAATCAAGCACAGCGATGAATATTAATTTTTGTATAACGTATTTGCAAAGATGAAGGCAATAAAAGAGAAAAAGATTTTAAATCAGTCTAATACTTCTGGCACCAACAGATTTATAAAGAAAAAATATGGATTTTTCAAGTTGCTTAACGAATATAGATTAATTCCGATTTTTGTTTTCTTTTTTTTTCTTTTTTTCTATATTTTGTATTTACACCGTGCCTGTAAAAATTTTTTCTGTGTGTATTAGTACTTTCTGTCTATCTCTCTCTCCCTCTCTCTCTCTCTCTCTCTCTCTCTCTCTTCCTTCCTTTCTCTTCATCTCTATCTCTCCCACGAGTCTCCTTTTCCTTCTTACTTCTAATTCTTGTTCTACTTTTCATCTTCTTCCTTCTCTTTTACCATATCTAAACCAACAAAATATTAACAGAGTCGAGTGAACTTCTTGCTTGGGAAATTTGGAAGCGGAGAAAACTTTGCGGCACGCAAAAACAGTCGCAGTTTGAGACTTAATGGAGGGGATCTGAAATGAAAAATTGCTTCTTTTTATCTCGTTTAACACAAGAGTGCGAAATAATATTTGTGCTGCATCAAGCGAGACGCCGCACTCACAAACTTGACTACACGTGACGTCAGAGCTTTCTTCGCTTGTCTTCCTATGAACTCGGTTTCCTGTGGATTTCGAGATATTTTGTTTAATTTGTATGGCCATCGACTGTGTTGTTTTGTGTATATTCTTGAGTAAAATGCTGGTCAGGATTAGAGTATCAAAACAACTGAGGGTGTGCGATATGAATTGGGAAATGTTTAAGATGTTTGCTGTTTGTGTGTGGCATTTGGAATTTATTCATTTGAACGTCATCGACATTTACAGCCAACACTTTGTTCTGATTACATTTTTTTAATATTCATTGTTGTATACATTGTGTGTGTGTAGGTGTGCGTGTGTGTGTGTTTTGTGTGTTAATATACTTCAGTGTGCTATTTCCCCCCACTAATATAGACTCCCGCGTCTAATTGGCATGGAATCAAATCAGTTAGAGATTAACAAAATATTGTAAATAATTTGACGAGAATAGCGGAAGCGGACTTCAGATCAAAATGGCGTGTAATTCCGTTACCACCCGTGTGGAATTACCCTGCGACTCTATTTAGGCCAGATCTTACATTTTCAGTGAACAGAGTTTGACACATCGGAATCCTTTCCTTGTCCATTTTTCCTTCATATAAAATGAATATCTTTTCTTGACATCAATGCACTTTTAATGTATATTCATTTCCACAGTATAGATTCCTTGAATCCCTCTTTCTGTCTTTCACTCTCTTTCTTCTTCTTATACCTCTTACTTTTCTTGCCTGGCCAATCGAAATACAATTTCTAAAACTTGGTGTTATGCATGAGTAAATGAATTCGACAAAATAAAGGCAGTGAATAACGTGTTGCTAATACCCGAATAACGTTGCTGGTTCAGCCGTTGACTAGAGCAGGTATCACCTGAATATTGTAAGTCCATTTGTACAGTATATCTAAAGACACGGGTGATATAACTACCATAATATGTGTGGCCGCATGCTTGCCTCTCTACAGCAGCACATCACACCCGATTACATTTCTGCGAGGAGCTCCGGAGTGTAGAGCATGATTGCTTTGGTATGTAAAAGAGCCATGCACTTTCTTGGCGCGGGTGCATTTCTACTCTTAAAAGATAATATATAACTAGTTATTTATATGATTATATTTTCATATTTTCAGATGCTGTTACATAGATATGAAAATGACCACTCACATTTAAACGTGCTTCAAGATTATTTTGATATGTTAGATGTTCCCTATAAAGATAACATGATTTTAACGTCCCCAACTCAACAAAAACAGTTTCTGGAGTTCTCTCATCTGATATCTGATCTATCAGGCAAATCAAATGTTTCCAAATATTTTAAGTTATCTTTTGCAAACATCCATTCCTCAACATTCAGCTTTAAAAACGAATCCACTATCATAATAAGCCTTGTTGAATTGCATGGACAAATCAGATAATAGCATCAATCCCTTATTGTGTCAAATCTGGAACGATATTCGGCGATTTTCCAAACACTTTTAAAAAGCTCTGACCTTGATTTTTGACAACAGAACCCACACACATTTTTTTGCTCGGAGCGATGTGCATTGTTTCTTTTCCTTTTTCATAAGTTAGGGGCTTTTATAGAAATCGGGCTATTAGGGGTTGAAAGAAAAGAAATTTGGAACAATATTGCTGCCAGCCGACATTTGGGAATAGGGGACTGGATAGGAATGATGTATCGGCGGGCAAATCGTGAACGGCTGCAGCTATTCACACGTACAAAAACAGAACAGGACCATCATTCTTTATTTCTTTTCTTTCATATTCTTTTACCAGATATGTATTCATATCAGGTTTTTCTGTAGAGACCCGATAAAGGAGAAAGAAGAAAGCGAAGTTCAGCTAGCCAAAATTGTAACGACGTGAATTTCGTTCTAAACTGAAACTTTCGTGTTTTTATGATTTTTTTGGCGATTTCATTTATATGGATCAGTGGTCAATTCTGCTGGTAAAATACCTTTTTACATTGGCAACATGATATATTACTTTGGAAATTATTTTCTTCTTCAATTTCCCTGGGAAATCTCAACATGGATAACATTAAATACATTCGTTTGAACAAATTCCATGCAGCTGTAAAATTCATTAATACTAAAAGAAAAAAATAAATAAAAAGAACTGCTGAAACTTCTTATCCAATAATGGAGAGCTGTGGAGTAAAATGAAGTAAAAAAGGAGCTTGAGTTTTCGGTCCTATAGCAGAATCTTAATCCTGAGCAAAAATATTAAAAAAAAAACATTCTACATGAAATACTACTGGAAACACTAATTTCTGACTTTAATCGAGTGATGAAGGAACGGAAGACTTTCGTTATTCCAGAGGGTCTAATTTCGACTAGCTTACTGAATTTACAAGATGGTCTAGTCCAGCGACTAGCTTTGTGTCAAGCTAGCGTGCGCACATTGGACCACTCTGATCGCTGGACTAACAAAATGCTGGTCAATCATTTTGGAATACGCTTATAATAGTTGACCTTGTTAGTCAAGCAAACCCGTCCAGGGGCCTGTAACATGAAAAAAAGATACGATATATCGAAAATTAATCGTATCTCTGTCATGTCCGTGGTACATATTTTGGCATAGACTTACGATCAATATTCATCGTAATCTTAATTGCATATTTTATGTTACAGATGCATGGTAAAACCTAGGTGCATGGTGCAACCTAGGTATACAGCGAAACCCACGAAGCAAGATAAGAAACAAGATATAGAATATTTTAATAAACGTACACACTAAGGAATTAGGGTACAGTTAGGGTCCAAAATCACGCAAAGTCACTAATTTGAACCCCGGCATCCCGCCGGTATCCTCATTATACTCTATGAGGTTCAAAATTAATGCCATGTGAGAAAAGCTGGTACGAAGGGTACAACGTTGTACCCTCCCGATTTGAAACTAGTGCAGAATGCAGACCCCACTCTCTATACGTGATCGGAAATGAATGCTGATTTTGTTCTTATTTTACCTTTAGGAACTCTATTTCATACGTAATAGATTTAATTTATTACTATGTTTTTTATTCCGTTGATCCTTACAAGATTCGGAAGAAAAAAACATTAATACATCGATGTTTTGAATAAAGTTTATTAATAGCAGACTAGAAAAGGAACACGTCTTAACCAATGGCGAGCGAGCGCAGCGACAGTGGAGGCGGCACTATTTCACGAACAAAGAGGGTCGATATCGAGGGTCGATATTGACTGAGGCGCCGTGGCGTGCGCCTGAAATCTAGCTGTTCGGGACAGTCATACAGATTTGGGTTCGTTCCTGCCTGTGGGTTCGAAACCAGGTCGCGTATCGTCTTTCGGGTGGACACGTAAAGATGGCGACCCTCTTTCTCTCTTCTTCTTCTGGCGTAAATATTCAAAATTGAATGATACACGCCTCTAAACTACATCCTTTCCTTTCCTTTTTTGCACCCTAAGGGTACAATTATGCACCCCCAAGGTAGAAACTTGTTCCAGAAGGGGAGAAAAGTGTACCATTAGGGTCTACTTTTAGATGATTATAGGTTTGTTTAAAGATCTCATTTTGTACCAAAATGGTACAATTTTGCATCCCTGGGGTACAAATGTGTTCCAATAGGGTACAAACTTATACCCTTGGTTGGGGTACAAAATTGCACCCCACATTTAGGGTTCAAACTTGTACCCCATAGGGTTCACCCGGTGTTACATGTGATTGTACCCCTAGGGGTGCAAAATTGTACCCTATTTCTTAGTGTGTATTGTCAACTCTAATTTACAAAGTATTCTTTATTCCTATAATGATTAGCTGACTATGATTTCTGTAATACTAATACTGTAGATCAAATATCATGATATCAAATATCAAGCAATTTTGTGCTTATGTGGAGATGTGCACCGGCTCCTGCACCTTAATTACCAAGTGTGTACATAGCTTGTTTGGAAAACAATTTGCTAATGAAACATGCTTAATGCTTTCTCATAACTAATTAGTAAAAACCTTAGTGAAATGGATTAAAGAAAATATTCAATTTCATGAATTAAGAAGGTCATTTTCTATAAATAGTGCGACTGTTTGCGGGGAATGCTCGTCATTCTGTGGCAATGCCTTATTTTCCTTGAACTTTATTGCATATTTTGTTTTCAAAATGCATTAAATAATTGAGAGGGGGAAATATTAAGTATTGACAGTATCTGCTAATATGACACATGTAAAAGAATAAATCAATTTACAACATAAAGCATATTTCATTCATAAGTAAAAAATAAATTATTCTGATATTCCGTAATAGAATTAGATATAATTCTTTAAAGGTGTAGGGGATTTGTGGTTATCTTGAGGCGTACGTTCTTCGTTCAAATAATTCATTGACACATTTGAGCAAATTACGTATCCTCTTACACCTAAGGAATCAATTTGTAATAAATTTCCTTTTAAAGACTGGTTTGCTTCAAACGTCGTAAATCAATGACCAACGGCCGTTGTTCACTCTTGAAAAAATGGGTACTGGGCAACTTATCTCCCACAAAATTATTATAAAGGATTTACATTATCCAACAGTTGGTGATACTTTTTTTCCCTTTTTCACTTCTGCTCCGTTTATTAAGAATAGCCCCCCCCCCACACACACACACAAAATATATATATTCACATTTTTGCTAATAGTTTTTTAGAGTGTATGCTATTCTAGTAAACAAACAAGAAAAAAGGAATGTGGCATTGGTTTCTGTTAAATGCACATGTAATATCATTTTAATAATCGCAAGCTTTGCTCAACTATCATGACTATTGCAAACTAAATTTATATTAAACAGAAACTCCGTCTCCATAACTTAATAGCAGTATCAGCGTCTTGGTAAACTGCAAATTATTTCATTCTTACATTTATGTAATTTCATTTGGAGGGACGTATATCTGTAATTTTGCACTTCACTATTGTAATGCAAAAAAATACACATTATTCTGGCGTCCACAGTGAGCGGTAGGGCTAAATAGATTGGACAAAGAAAACAACTTTATTCAAGCCTTCACAATAGCTTCTTGGACACAAAAGGAAGTATCTTCCCTGTCTATTCATATAACAGAAGCGAAACCTGTTCAATGTTTCTCCACATCATAATAGGGATGGAAGTTTCTTTTATGTGCATATGGCCATTGTTAATGCTTGATTTTAAGTTGTTTACTTTTTCATAGTCGCTTGCCCATGTGTCCATGGTAAATTGCAATCTAATGCCCCGGTCACATAGGACCCCGGAAGCAACACGATTCAACATGACTCTTTTTTAATTCACAGTTAACTGCCTCCGAACAAAGAGTCGTGTTGAATCGTGTTGCTTCCGTGGCCCTATGTGACCGGGGCTTACGGCGGATTCTCACCTCTTTATTTCTTTCCGTACCCTCTCACCCTTTTTCAAAACCCTACCATCTGTATATAAACTTTTGTATTTTCAGTTAATCCCTTTGAATAAAAATGTGAGAGCATAATTGAAAATTGCAAAAAAAAAATAACCGCTCGCATCAAGCGCAAACAAACCCAAGCATGAAATTTGGGAATGTATATATTTTTATTAAATGAATGCAATTTAATTTTTTTCTATGTAATATATCCTATATCATACCACTGTTAATGAGCAAATTTGTCGTTTATTGAGTCATTAACTGTACACTCCATCCGTCAATGCAAATTGCAATCAATTACTTTGGCAATTACAGTCATCAACATCCGTAGAATAAGACTGTATGAAACAATTTGTTAACGTGGTGTGATACATTATCATGATTATGAAAATACTGATTAATTACCTAAATATTTGGGGATTATTTCTTATTTTACTTTCGTTCGATTTCAAACATTAACTATTCTTGAAAAAATATTATAAGCATTTCGTAATGAATTGGTTATCATGCAATTTACCATAAATCATTTGAAAATAATCCGATATTCAAAACAGAGTAAACGAAACGATTTCTGTTAAATTCAGAGTGAAGCAAGTTAGATAATGATACAAATTTTGCTTATTCTAAATAAATCATATATTGTTGTTGCTTTAATAATAAAACAGAGTTAGGTGAATTAGAAGATACAGTATTATATGGAACACTGCATAGCTTTATTCCTTCTTTGCATATCACAACAAGCCCCCCCCCCCTTCCACAAAAAGGGATAACAGGGGAGATATTTGGTTGTCCGACACCGACCGGTATTTGCCAGACCTGAACTTTAAAAAAAAAATGATGCAAATGACAGAAAAATCATTTTACAAGCCTGCAAGACCCATTCTAAAAAATCATATCAACTCTTATTTGTCATATGAAATGGTTTTTTTTAATCTCAATTGAATTAATTAGAGGGCGACCAAACATTTATGTTTGTCTAATTCATGCGATAGATAATTATATTCGCATATTTTTGTGTATGACCATATATATACTTAACGGATATATTTTCGTTTGCTCTGTTTTGAATATCGGATTATTTTCAGGTGATTTATGGTAAATTGCATGATAACCAATTCATTACGAAATGCTTATAATATTTTTTTTCCAGAATAGTTAATGTTTGAAATCGACCGAAAGTAAAATGTTATGACGTATTGGGCTATTGAATTGTGGTGCATTATTATTCCATTCTTGTGGACTATTTTAAAGGGGAACTATACTCAGACATTAAATTGCTATCATTAAATGAAGAAAAATAAGATGAACAATCTGTGAAAATTTGAGCGAAATCGGATAATCCATTCAAAAGTTATAAATTTTCAAAGTTTTGATTTACAACACTCATGGGCTCCTTAAATTGGCAAACGTACAGGCACAAAATGGCTGCCAACATGGAGAACTCTCCATTAACTTTGTACACAAAATTTCACATTTTCCTCTTTTTCCAGAAAAGTGGACAAAATTTTGTTTTTTCGGTTAGATATTTTATAGCCACATTAATTCTACAAGCATTCCAGAAAGAACGGTGTTGATTCCTCATTTGAAATATAATATTGATCCATTTTCAACAAATTTATATACAAATTGAATGAGGAGTTCTCCATGTATGACATCACAGATTATGCTACTTGGCTATACGTTGCCAATTCAAGGATGCCCAGCACAGATGGAAATGATCAACTTTGAAAATTCATAACTTTTGAACGGATTATCCGAGTTTGCTCAAATTTTCACAGTTTGTTCATCTGATTTTTATTCATTTACTCACCGTACATTATTATCTGGGTGTAATTCCCCTTTAACTGCCTTTTTGTTGTTGCTTTTTATCGAAAAAAAACTGCTAAAACATTTTTTTATAGATATGATGATGCAACTATATTCTAGAAACACATGAAATATGAATTAGATAAAGTTGGGCTTACAAAAAACAAATATCTTTAAAAAAAATAATCTCACCAGGTAGGAAGAAGATGTCCGCATCACTGTAAAAGATGTGGCTCCTGCGAATGCTGACGAGTTCTTCATCCAAAGAAAGCTAAATATAAACTTATCGGGGTTTCAAACTGCTGTCTCATATACCTCTCGCGAGGCGGATTTTCTGCCTTTTTCTTGGCACCCTACATTTTCTCATCCAAGTTTCGAACCTTCCAACTGGACCGCATCAGCATGTAAATGTGATATCACTGCTGTTTATCGTCTCATGTGATCTTTCGCTATCTGAACTTGCTTCAAGTTTGGCATTGCTTATTTGTGTCTTTATAGTCCCACAACGGCATGGGACATCCCATGGTTTGCATAATTAAAAGAGCCCCCACTTCTTGGGAGTGGCGATGGAGCTTTTAATTGATAAAAGCTCCGCATTTAGAGAAATAAATGAATCGGTCCGCATTTTTGTTTCTGCTAAGAACATCATCACCTTGACTTAAAATGTTCGCTGTTTCATCGAGTGGGAAATTTTTAAGCGATATTTATTTTCCTCCAATTAAAAGTCAGCGCTCTGGTTGTCAACGCGCCTGGTCGCTAACGGATGATCGGGAGCCCCTGGCCCGGGGAGTCGGCCCATGTACGTGACGCCACCCGCTCGCTGGACAATTACTATAGCGGGGAGAGTGAGAGTGGCGATGTACAAGCTTTTGTAAACATGGCGGTATTCTAAACACATTATTCAATCTGCTCCAATAGATTTCTCTAGGGTTTTTAACGATTTATGAAATATTTGTACCCGGACTGACAACCTCTCAAGAGTTGCTGGTGACTTTAACTTTGATCGCGTCAACTAATTTATTCAGCTTAATTGAATTATGAATGTTGTGTATCAAATACAAATTAAACAGTACGCCAAACTAAACTTTGTTGTTTTGTGAATATTGGCTTTTGACTCATGAATGAAATGTATTTGAATATATATCATGTTTCGAATCGACAGACTGAAGCAATTATCGCGAACATGAGGAAGCTTGTCCTTACATGAAGTACAGAGATGGAACATTATTTACGAGTTTTATTATCCATAAAAGTCTTCCAAACATTCACACGATTTAATGGAAGTGACATTGGTGCAGCCCGGCCTTTCCATTTGCATTGTATAAATCCAGTAGATGTCGTTCCTTGGCGGCAAAAAAAATGATATGTATTTTTTTTTGTTTTTGTTGTTGTTGTTGTTTGGTTTCATGTATTGTTTTTATTTCCTATTCTTTACCCAGGCAATGTAGACTAAAGTTTATCGTTAGCTCAACTTGAAAAATGTGGACTTGTGATTTCTTTCCCCAACTTACCTGTAAATTTTGTTACACTTTAGCAACAGCAATTAACTTTTGCTTTCCCCAATGTCCCGCAATACATTTTACCCCCCCCCCCCCCCGTGTCTCACTCTCCCAATTAGATTGACAATGGTATGTTCAGTACACTGGCATTGAGTTTTTTTTTTATTTAGCAGCCAAAAAGAAGTCAATTGCTTTAAGTGCAGTTTGTGATGTTGGGCCGGGCTTTGTTGGGGTTTGGCCTACATGAAAATGGAAAGCAAAAGTTGTTAAATTTGTCTCTAAATATACAAGCTATATTAAACATTTTGATGTTTCGACCACTTTTCAAGCCTTCATCAGGCCATGAACAAACACTCGCATGCTATCGCAGTCCCTGTATAACACTTGCGTAGACATGGTAGAGTAATGAATGTCAAGGAACTATTTTGAAATTCAGTTGAGCATGAAAAAAAATCATACCGGAAAAAAATTTTGTGGGATATACACTTAAAGTCTTGTCTCATAATGTTGTTCCAAGTGTTGCGTCAAAACACGGGTATCTGGGTATTGAGGACAATGCGTCTGTGTTTTCACCAAGTGACAATAACAAAATGATTCTGTTGCATGAGGCAAGTTATATCTGCATACCTTGACTGGAACGTGATTTCTATGATAACCATTTAGTTGCTGCTTCGTCGGTTATTTTTTCATGCATCAACATTGCATGTCTCCCACGAAATTATAATACATAAGCATAAACCCTCAATCAGAAAGTTAATGAACATTTATCCATTGTTGCCAAGATAAAACGGTTCCAAAGAGAGGAGTTTAAAATGATTTTCTCTTTTCTTTATGAAAGATTCGAGATAGAAAACTGAAAGTAGATAGATTCGCATGGTGCTGGGACAAGATCATCCCCAAACAAAAAATGACTGTACTTCAAAGATGGATGGGTGGATCGCATCCTCACCTCCTCCATCCTCCACGTCCTTGCCTCTCAATCCCTGCCTTGTCAGGCAACCATTGTTGCTATGTTGGTATTTTTTTGTCTTCATGCAATAATACCCGTCGCCAATTTGTGAAAACACTGACGATTTTGCTTCTTCAAATTAACCCTCAAAAAGAACTTACATGATGTACATTTAACCATCGTTGCTATGGCAACCATTGTTGCCATGGTTTATCAATAGGAATGATGAAATGATTCCAACAAAGCCATTTAAAGAATTTTCCTGTTTCTGTAATAGAATAAAGGTATATAGTAAATTGAAAGTAGATAAATTTGCATGGTACTAGATCATCTCAAAGCCAAAGATGACTGTACTTCGAAGATGGATGGACGGATCGCATCCTCACCTCCTCCATCCTCCATCTTAAACGTCCTTGCCTCTCGATCCCTGTCTTGGCGGGCAACCTGATTTACAATGTCCGATCGCTGTAATTCATGACCGCCCTGGCGAGCGGTGGGTCAAAGTTCAAGAAACAATTATCACGTTGTATACGATACCACGAGACAGCTCGAAATATGAATTCATCATAGGGACAGTTTAGACACGTTACGGCGACAGGCTAGGAGGGCGTAGTCGGGGGCGTAATCAGGGCGTAGTTGGGGTGTAGTCAGGGTGTAGTCAGGGCGAAGACGGGGCGTAATCAGGGTGTAATCGGGAGTGTAGTTGGGGTGTATTCAGAGCAAAGTCGGGGCGTAGTCGGGGTATAGTCGGGGCGTAGTCAGGGTGAAGTCGGGGCGTAGTCGGGGTGTAGTCGGGGGCGTAGTCGGGAAGAAGTCGGGGGTGTATTCGGGGGCGTATCTTAGTGAGACCCGTTTAGCCGAAGTAATGACCATACGGTTCCTTGTAATATTAAAAAAAAATAATAAAAAGCTGTAGTCAGGTAGTTGATTCTGGTCACTTTCACCAATTTGATGTATGTATAACATAAAATTCTCAATGTAATCGTAATTATGAGGGCGCACTTCATCAAAACAAACTAGCCTATATGTTTTATTACAATTAGATCGTGTTATTGGTCTCTCGGAATATATCACATGATTTGAATTGATTTATAGTATAATGCATTTATAGTAATGTAAATGTTACAATGAATTCCATTGACAACTCTTAAATGAATAGTCAAACGCTACTCTTTAATTATTTCGTGTTATTACGTATAAATTGATTGACTTGTTTTGCATGGGCCTTAGTTGATAAACTCAAAAGCGTCCTGAAACTTGTAGCATATTGTAATTTGCATTTTAGGTAGTAAATTACTTTTGATATTCTTTTAATATCAAAAGATGAGAAAAATTGATGACAAACATGACAAATGCCAAATACACGTCAATGCCTCCCACTATCCCCTTATTGTTTATAAATGGTCAACTGACACATAATGCACAACTGACACAGAACAGATATCTAGACATGACAGAGAAACAAAAATTATTATATCTGGCTGAAACACTGACAGACAATAATAGTAACATCTCCCCCCAAAACATCCAATATATTTTATTCCGTTGTTGCTTTTTCTGACCAGTATAATATCAACGTGTTCACTCTTTTTGCTTGATGAGTAATTTTTCCTCCTCCTCCTCCTCCTCCTTTTTCTTCCCCTCCTTCTCTTCTTCTTCGTCTTCTTCTTCTTCTTCGCATTCTTATTTTTGCTCTTCTTCTTTAATCCCCCTCCTCTTTCTTCTCCTCTTTTTTTCATTTTCTAATTCTTTTTCATCTTTTTATCCTCGTTGTTTTTTCTCTTATTCTCCTTCTTCATTTTCATCTTCTTCTTCTCCTTACCCTTCCATTCCCTTTTTTTCTTTATACCTCTTTTTTTTTTAAGTTTGACTCTATCATCAAAACCCTTGGACATTCACCATTTCCCTCCCTAACTAATTTCTCGTGTTTTCATTTCTTTTGTTCAGTCACGTCTTTATTGTCTCGACATGAATTTTCATCCGAATCAAGGGATCAGTAAACTTTTCTTCTGGTGTCAAAGATTGTCTATATTCTATTTCAGAATATATAATTACACATTTTATACGCTGGCGTTATCCATTCAGTACGGTCACCAGCCTCAATAATACTTAGAGGAACGTTTAAAGATTTTTTTGAAAGGCATTCATAAAACTCCATTTTAGAACCCCCTCCAATCTTTTTACTTCCATTTTCACGACTCGTGTCTGCCAGCTGCAAGACATTCATTCACTATGGAGAAAAAAAAAAGAAAGGAAATTCTGAAAATTCGAAGGAAAGGGGCAAAAGCACCAGGTTACAAATACTAACAACGGTGTATGCAGCTTGTCAGTTCACTGTCATATTTTTTTCAGTCTTTTCAATTCAATAAAAAAAAGTGTTATTCAAAACACAATATAGAATTATAAAATCAACATAACACAAGAAATTGAACAAAAAACTGGCATAACATCATCAAAAATATTTCATGAGTTTAACTTTCAGGTAAAATAATATAGACTCTTGTTGAATGATGTTAAAGAGGGAATTTCATTGAACTGATTTTTTTTAACATTGTGAAATTAATCACACTGGAAAATTGACTATGTGAATTGTGTTTTAAATAGATTCTGGAAAGATGCAACAAATGTTCTAAATAGTTATTAGTAATTCAATTTATTGATTTTTTAACTTACAAATGTTCACACAATGTCTTGTCTTAAAAAAAGTAAGCATTAGAAAAAATGAGTGAATCCCCTACATAAATTATTACAATATTGAAATATTTGTCATCCCAACTGGCTTGGACACACACGCTTGCATAAAGTCCTTGGGTTGATAAATGTTCCATGCAATTTGTTCATAATTCATTCCCGTGTAGCCTCGAGATCTTGAACACCATGCCAAGGACTGCCATATTTAAATCATTGCCTGTCACTAAGGATGGGGAAGGGGTGAGTTGGAAAAAATGGAGCAGGCATGGATACCCCCCCCCCCCACCTTTTCTTCTCTCTCTCCCTCTCTGACTCTGCTATATATTCTCTTATTCTTTATAATTCCAGATATATGAAGTCTGAGTGAGAGTTCAATCTGACTGTGTGGTTATTGAGATAGGCTTTGAGTGGCATCATTGAAATATTTTGTACAAAAATTGATGATTTTGTATGTAATATTTATCATTTAAAATGAAAGATGTTGCAGTATGTGTGTGATATAGAACCGATATGAAAGAAATGGAAATTATTTTTTTTGACTAGCAATCTTTTCTAAGATGCACAGTGAAACCTGCATTATAGTTATAATAATAATAATAATAATAATGGTGGCTACTTGTATAGCGCACAGGTCCACCTTATCGGTGCTCATGGCGCTGAAAGCTTTACACTCACTATTACCCGGCTCTAG
>BQKZ01001800.1:47748-64317 GCA_036244855.1 Temnopleurus reevesii | reverse complement strand
AGGGGGGGGGGGCTTGACCAAGATGAAATTTTAAAGAAAATGGGTTATCAGCTAAGGTTTTGTGCACCCATGAAGCTATTATATTTATTTTGTAATTTTAAGACACCTTATGGAGCATCTGTTTTTGCTTTTTACATGCAAGATAATGTATTCATGTGTTATCTCCCTTTCTCTCTCTTTCTCTCTCTCATTCTCTCACTCTCTTAACAGTGCGTCTTTATTTCATCTTACGAGAGGCAATTACAAGAAACATCTCACAAAGTCATGGAGGCAGTAAGTGCTGAATTCATATTGTAAATCAAAATTGATGAAGACTTGTATTTCAGGGGTGACTAATTTATTGAAGTCTTTTAGATTTGGTTAATACTTAGAGTAAAAAAGGGGAAAAAGGCTGTGGTCTCCATGGAAGGATTGCATGGAAGAATATTTCTATGAATACTGTTGAAATGGGCTTTCCACCGTTTGTATATTTTGATTAAATTTTGATTATATTTTGTTATATTTGTTGAATTTATAGAAATAAAAATAAACTAACATGATAGTGTTATAGTTGCAAATGTAATAATTGTATACCATTTTGATACATAGAATGCAGGGAATAATTTTACATTTTACATTTGATTAGCAGTTTTAGACATTGAGGAAACTTTTCAATTAATTACTATACAGTTGAATGTGAAAAAGTTGCTACACAAAATATATTTTGTTTAGCAATACTGCTAAAAATGCTTCACAAAATGCAATGCAATGATAGGAAAATTATTCCCTGGAATGTGGAGTCCAGTGTAATAATCCGGGCACCTGTGGATCAATTTTAGTGATAACACAATGAGTTGCCACCGTCATCAATTCATGAAAACAAATTTGCAAGAGCAAGTAAGCACAAAAGTTCTCGTCAGTTTCTACTAGGTTGATTTGTCAGCCTGCTCCTTCATAAAAAATATTGCATGTTTTTAATACTTTTAATGTCATTTATGTGTGTGTTTTTTCTTTCTTTTTGAGCAGAGGAACATTTGCAATCCTTCTATTCTTTATTTTATCTTACAGAGCGGTAATAAACTGTCTGCTCGATGCCATAGAGGGCGTTTCAGACAGCGTCACTCTCCTGCGGAACTGCGGCCTGACGCTCTTCAATTTCGCCATCCCGGACGACTTTCAGTTCCAGTTTGAAAGGGTCGTCAAGAACCTTGTCAAGCTTGCGCTGACGGAGGACAGGGAGGGCCTCCTTCAGAGAGTCTACGTTCACATGTGCAATTCTATCGTCTGTCATGTCGAGGGCAGGCAGAAGCTGCTTGTTGGCAAGCTAGGAATTATCACAGTAAGTTTGACTTGTAGAATTTATGCAATTCTGTTTTTTTTAAAATCAATTATTAGCATCTTTTTTCACCTTAAAATTAACTAACGTCGTAATATTTTGGTCCAGGTTTTATTGATTATTCTAAGGGGATGTTGCCAGAAAGTTGCGATTGATTGCAAATCAACCGGAAAACATTCGCAACTTGAACTGTACATTCTTTATATTTGTGCATATCTGTGCTTCTAACAAGATCTGTGTGAATCAATGAGTTTAATTGATGCGTGCAGATCAATTGCAACTTGTGATTGATTTATTTTGGGAGTTCTCGTAGCCGGGGAGGGTGGGGGATGGGAGCCCCCTCCCCTCTGCTCTCGGTCGTTGATTGCCCTATAGCCGCGAAAATTTGCACGCGAGTAGAGTATCATGTAAACTTCAAATTTTCATCATCAGATTTTCGAAAATATACACTGCATGTATTTATTTTTTAATCATTATGCTAATTTATATAAAAATGCATTTTGTGCTCTAAATCATAAAGTTCTGGCGATAGAAAGCTAATTTTGATATAGGTATACCTGGTATCATATCGGACAATCCCAGCTTAGTCAGGGTCAAGCGACCTCCTCCTTATTCCATGATTGTTAGCGAGATTGCTTTGGAATGTTATGTAATATGTTCCCTTTGATTGGACTTTGTTAAGATATATTAAAAAGTAAAATGTTTATATAAATATAACTTCACTTGGAACATTCCATTTCCAAATAAGAATTTGATAAAATAATGCTAGCCTACCATTATCTGTCAATCCCTTTCATATTTTCAGTGTATGTTGATACTTATCAAGGAGCGTTTGGATCGTAAGATTTGTGATGAAGTCATGGAAACGGCTTGGAGTACACTCTGGAATGTCACAGGTTGGTGGATTGAATTTTTTAATATTGAATTGAACATTTATTTCCCTTTTCACAGACATAATCAATGTAAAGTAACATGACAAAGTAGTAAAATCAAAGGAGGCGAGAACCCTGAAAGCATAGCTTGAACAACAAACAAATTTAAACAAAATGATCAATTTAAAGAAGGACAATAATTAGTATATATCATTTGAAGAGGACAAAAACAAGTGAAAGAATAACAAAATAATGAAATAAAAGAGTCACCTATTTGAAATTTTAAAAAGCTGTGATTTACTCTCTACAATTGCAATTAGACTGCATAGCCAATGTATGCCTAATATAAAATTCGTTTACAGTCACAGAAATATGCAGCCCATGAGATTCTTGGCTATAATAAATAAAAAAGTAAACCATTTTCACTTAAAAGTGCTGTGATTTGCCTTTAAAATGTAGTTAGACAGCATATCTAATGTATGCCCAGTATAAAATTAGTTTACATTCTCAGAAATATGCAGGGTAGATTCTTGGCCACAATAAATAAAAGAGTCAACCATTTTCATTTAAAAGAGCTGTGATTTCCCTTTAAAATGCAGTTAGACAGCATAGCCAATGTATGCTCATTGTAAAATTAATTTAGAGGCACAGAAATATGCAGGGTAGATTCTTGGCCATTATAAATAAAAGAGTCAACCATTTTCACTTAAAAGAGCTGTGATTTGCCTTTAAGATGCAGTTAGACAGCATAGCCAATGTATGCCCAGTATAAAATTAGTTTACAGTCTTAGAAATACAGTGTAGGCAGGGTAGATTATTGGCCAATGCTGACTTTGTTTGGCTTGTGCTCTACATACACACATCTTTTAAGGCCATATATACCAATGTTTAAACCATTGAAAAACAAGAAAATTAGACATTTTGTTTACAGAATGAACATGTTGTCTTCCATGATGTCATTTTTCTTCATTCACCTACAGGAAGCTAATATCAGACCTTCCAACCATTAGGCATTTTGAGGAAAGATTTTGAACTTTCTAACATTTTGAGAGAGTTTAAAGATCATTTCAAAAGAGTTTTCTTATTTTTCTTGATGATTCTGCTACACAGTCCTAAGGGAACATGATTTTTTTCCTCCTTTTCAGCAAATCATTCCTCTTTTTCTGTTTTATGGGTTGGGAGGCCTATAATGTATAAGCCAATATTTTAGCATACAGATATTTTCGCAATTTCGGACCAGTTTGACACATTGCTGTGTTGTTATTTTCAAGATTTTGATGGTGTTTGTACACAAAAGAATGTGCTTCATATGGAGTGGAAATTTTTGTGAGGCCAAAACCGTGAAATTAGCGAAAATAAAACCACTGCAAACATTTCAGCTGACACAGTAATATCAGAAGCAGGTACACTCTGATATTATTTCTTATTCCATGAAATTTTTCTTGCATTTCAGATGAGACAGCACATAATTGCGAACTGTTTCTACAAGGGGATGGAATGCAGCTCTTCCTTAGATGTAAACAAGTAAGTTTCAAGCTGGTTACATCTACAGTCATTTTCAAAAGTTTAAGACCGTTTTTCATATTTGTATTAACCTGTACACATTCATTGGTGGAGTCAGAAGAGTTTTACTTACATCTTTGGGCGACATTTGCTCCAATTCACTACTGAAACGGCAAGTTGTAGTGCTCAGACTATCAATGAAACCCTAGAAAAGACAAATTAGTTTGATCTCTTGGAAAATTTTGCAAGATCTCACACAATGCTCCCAATTCCATCAGGCATATGATTAAAGCAATGTCGAGGATCAAATCATTGTGAGAGAGAGATCACGCAAGATTTTTCTGAAAATTGAGGCACCTCTTTTTAATACATGAAAACTGATGTAAACATGAACATCATTTTTAACCATTTGAGCAGAAAATTAAGGACCAAATTGCACAAATTGTGAGTAAACCCCCTTTGAGTAAAGATATGACTGTATAGAGGCAAGTGCAAAAATTGCAGGTGGTCTTGGACTTTTGCAATAGACTGCATTATGAATGTTCAAGAGCTTTTGTTCAGTCCTTCTCAGGACTATTTCTTGAAAGATAACCCTACACCGTCATGGTGCAACTGCAAATCTTTTTTGAATGTTTACAACACCATACAAGTTATAGTTTTCTTAATCTACTATGACTTTGTTGTTTCTTGAACATCTTGTTATTTTCCGATTGACAGTATATTTACATACATCAGAGGTTTTCTTGAAAGTTTAAGAAATATTTTGATTGCTTTAATTTTCAGTGAGCATAATATTTTATAAGTCAATGATATTATACAATATAGAAGAAGTTACATGTATATATTGTAATTTAATGTGTTGTAATTATAAAGTTAATATTAAAATCAGATTTTTGAAGATTCAAGAATCAGTGATTAGTAGTAGATTTGAATCCACGAAAGATATGGTAGTAAGTCTTCTGTAATGGCTTGTGTATGAATGTAAAATGTTTGTATTATTTTTATATTTTGTTCTACTGTGATATTTTATCTGATATTTGAATGATTTATGCATGATATCTTTACACAATTGTACAAAGTCAACTCTGGAATGACTTACCAACACTGCAAAGGAGGCGAACTTAACAGAATCTTTTAAAACTTTGTAAAACCCTATCTTTTTGTTCAGTGATTTTCTGTTTACAAAGGGCTTGGTAACATCTTTGGATTCAGTTTGAACCTTTTATTATTTTTTTTTAATTTCCCACAACAAACCTGTTTGATGTCACCAAACCGTTAATTACCATTTTCCTAATTCTTATTACCTTGTGAACTATTCCGTTATCCATGTATAGGGCCAATATATTAATATTTCTTTATCTCTATTCATCCTTCAAATGTTTAAGTGCCTAGGGAGTTTCCTCGAGCGAGTGAAAAGTGCTTATTATATAAAAACGTTCATTATCATTTTTAATATTTCTATTATTATATTTTCCTTTTCCAGACCTTTAGCCAAAGACCAGAGCTTCTGCGAAACATGATGGGGCTTTTGGGTAATGTTGCTGAGGTCAAAGCGCTTCGAGGTCAACTCGTTCCTCATGTTCCCGTCTTTGCGTAAGTGCATGAAATTCTAAATATCTCTTTTTTCATTTTCATTCCACTGGCACCATACTTTGGTGCTGAAGGCGTTAATATTATGTAACCCGCTCAATCCCTTAGTTGCATTTTGGCACCATTGAACACTGTTCATAAGGAAGATCTGCTCTTGTTTCATTATAATTATACTTCCCTCTACTGTTGAGTTATACACTATTGGAAAGCTAGAGAGATCATCTTTCCAATTAATACAAACAGTAGGGGTATTGTCTGAGTTCCTTTTCTGACAAATTGTATTGAAATACAAAGTGTGATTTTTCTCAAAAAGTGGTCTGAGAGGGTTAAGGTTGTCTATTATCTGTATTTGTCCGTCCAAAACTCTTTACCTCAGAACTTATAAACAGAATCTCTCTAAACCTGGTTTAAGAATGAACAAACATTTAAGAATGAAATAATAAGATTTAAGACTCAGGGGTCAGACGTCAAAGGTCACAAAGCCCCAAAACTATGATTACAAACACAAATCCAATTCTCCCCTCCGACTATAGGTGATACCAAGTAATATCGATCGATACCTCCATTATGGAACCTCTTGAGCCGGGAAGCATACTTCTGGTACATGTGATACATGCACAGGTCACAGCTCTCATCCATGGATATTTGTCAATTTTTCTCCTTTTCGCGTCGTCCTATGTGCACTCTGCTGCCTCACAGAAAAACCCCATAACATAATAAAACGTAACATGTGAAGAAAAAACAAACCTACTTTAGCCGAAAAAATATGTTTATGACCATTTTAAATGAAGCTATGGAGTCTGCGAGTCCCATACAAATACACGCGAGCAGAACCAGAAATGGAAGTGACCGTCCCAGCTCCACATAATTATTTTCTCTAAAAATTGTTGACACCCTCATCGGCTTCGAATTTACAACAGTAGTCGGTGGGGAGAATTGAAGGTTACTTTATCATGTCAGTCCAATGGATTCCTGCATTTATATAAGTACTTCTTCAAATGTCAATTCAATTCAATTTTGGTTTTATTGTTAAAAAAAATCACATGGCAATAGTCAAAGGACCAAATCTGTAATATTTTCATTGTGTAAAAACAAATTAAAGAACAGACACATAACAACGAAAGTAACTTGCTGTTTTCAATGTTCAAACTTGTTCATTGGTTCAAAATTTGGTCAATCAAAGTCTATATGACTTATACAAACTCTGGTAGCAATGTGACAAAAAATCTCAAACTGAATAACTCATTTATTTTTATAAAAATGAAATTATTGACATAGATCGCTTCTTGAGGACAGGACGGATGGGATCGAGGTGAGTTACAATGCGGCTGGCGCCCTCGCTCACATGGCGTCAGATGGTGAGGAAGTATGGAAAGCCAGCACCAGCAGGGAGGAGGTCCTAAACAAGATGGCCGACGCCATCGAGTCATGGCGGCTGGACGAGCAGAGAAATATCAATTATAGGTTAGTAACTGGCATCATTTTTCATCTATAAAGAGTAGATTTTTTTAAACCCTTTCCAGATGATTAAACATACTTTTAATCCAGGGGCAGTTCCACGAAGCTTGTTACTGCAACAAGTAGACATTTCCCAATAGTTTCCACTGCAAGATTCAGCGTTGAAGCTTTCCATCCCATAAAAATCAAAGATTTCATAGGATTAGTCAGCACTGACTAATTGTCGCTGGCGACAAGTTTCATGAAATGCTCTCCAGGACTCTGAAGATACATGTATTTCACATGAATTAGCAAAAAAGTTGAAACACTTAATCTGCAAAAAATCTTGATTTTTGTCAATGAGTGTGTAAATTTTTATCATTTAATACAAGAAATATTCAAGGGAAAAATAATAATTCAATTGATAACATAAAAAGGAAATCAAAATGTCATGGTTCAGAGAGAAAATGATAATTTGATTTTATGCTTTATGCTGAAATGTCTTTTTCATACAGTAAATAATTTCACTTCTAGTTCACATTGTCATGTGGTTTACATATTTTACCCCCAAGAGGAAAAGCTGTTAAAATAGATGTTCCATTCATATTTTGCCATTTTCGTTGAACCATTTCCATTGAGGTAAACAGTGGATTTTTACCGGCCTGAAGGGATGTTGCTCAAAAGTTGCAATTGATCACAAGTTGCAGTTGATCGAAATGTACCAATCAAAATCATTGTTTCATGTACGTCTTGTTGAACACACATACCGAGCGCAAATGAAAATGCATGTTACAATTTGCAAAGTTGCAGTTGATTTGCAGTTGATTTTGAACAACACCCCCTAAGAAATGCTCAAACTTTTTTCGCTTTCTTCAATCTACAGGTCATTTGAACCGATCCTTAGATTGCTACAAGTATATCACACACCACAAGTACAACTCTGGGCCACCTGGGCCCTTGCCAACCTATGCACAGTCTCAAGTAAGTTTTAAGTCCTCTTATATTTTCATCAATTCAATTGAATTGAATTTTTAATTTAACAGTTATTTCCCTTTACGCAGACATAATATGACAGAGCAGTAAAATTAAAGGTAGCGAGTACCCTGAAAACCTGAGTCGGATTTGTCTTAACAGAACAAATAAATTTAAATAAAATAAACTATTCAAGGAAGAGGAACTGATATAAGTTAGTAGATATTTTCATTTTTAAGAGGACAAAATCAAATGAAAGAATAAACAAGATGGTGAAAGGAAAAATATTATTGAGAAGATATATATTATGATAAAGGAGAAGAGGAAGAATAAAAGTTTGGCATCATGATATATTATTAGATATGGATCACAAGAAAATAAAATCTGTTGTAATCATGGCGACCGATCATTTTGTGTACAAAGAGGGGTGCAATTAATATAGATCAATGTGAAATATTTCACAGCAAGCATTTCATTAGCAGGTATTGGTATTTGGTGCAGGATATTGAACACATCAGAAACATTAATATTCATTCATATTGATATCAATTAATTCAGATTCATTTAGTACAAGTATCATATTTTATTCGTTTGTCATGTTTTTTTATCCCTTTTGCATGTTTCTTGTTTTTGTTTCTTTTTCTACTCCTTCCTCTTTTTTTCTTATTCCTCTTCTCTTTCTATTATCTCCTTTTCCATGCTTCTTGCCTTCTT
Source organism: Temnopleurus reevesii (assembly GCA_036244855.1). NCBI lineage: Eukaryota > Metazoa > Echinodermata > Echinoidea > Temnopleuroida > Temnopleuridae > Temnopleurus > Temnopleurus reevesii. Next base: position 55,914 of record BQKZ01001800.1, on the reverse strand, counting down.
CTTATCATTATTTTACCCTTGCTGCTATTCTGCTTGTTGGTATGAATGTTTATACCTCAGATTTTACTTTGATTCCAAATAATAATACAATTCTTCTTGTCTTTCTTCCTATTTTAGGAGAGAAGTATTGCCGTCTGCTTGTGACCGAAGGTGGACTAGCGAAACTGGAAGAGATTGTCGCAAGGCCCGATACATGGTCAAGAGTAACTCACTTTGCTCTGATAGCCATTAGATTATCAAAGGACTATGAAAACTTATGAAGTCGTGCAAATTCATGCTAACTTTTATGAGCGTTGACCGAAGGTGGACTAGTGAAACTTGAGGATATTGTTGCAAGGCCTGATACATGGTCAAGAGTAACTCACTTTGCTCTGATAGCCATTAGACTATCAAATGACTATGAAAACTTACGAAATCGTCTAAATTCAAGCTAGCTTTCATGAGGGGTGACCAAAGGTGGACTAGCGAAACTTTAGGGGATTGTGGCAAGGCCGGATGCATGGTAACTCGCTTTGCCTAATAGCCATTAGACTATCAAAGGACTATGAAAACTTATAAAATCGTCTAAATTCAAGCTAGCTTTCATGAGGGGTGACCAAAGGTGGACTAGCGAAACTTTAGGGGATTGTGGCAAGGCCGGATGCCTGGTAACTCGCTTTGCTTAATAGCCAGTAGACTATCAAAGGACTATGAAAACTTATAGAATCAAAGACATGCAAATTCACGTTAGATATCATGATCGCCTTCATGATATTTATTATAATTATAATTGATCAATCCAGTTTTGCATATCTGCCAACCTAAAATAAGAACCCTCACTTTCCCATCCATCTTATGGTTCTATTAACAAAAGAGTGGCTTAGGAGACAGGTGGATGTTTGATGATGTTATATTGTTCTGAATAACAATAATAATAATAATAATTTATGCTTATATAGCGCATAATACAAGGGTCTCTTTATGCGCTTAGAGACCATGCATGTGCAAATATGTTGATACCACCTACAATGTAATAATGATGGGCACTAGTCCAAGAGTTTGATTTTGGTTGATATGGTTTTGATGCTGGTTTGTCCCAAATACCCACCTTTTTGAGACTATAGCATAATCTTTTTTTATGAGCTGATTCCTTTGAGCTGATTCCTTTTGAAAATTTGAGTTTGCCCTCTCTTGATAATAACATTATTACAACAATTTATTGGGCATATGCTACATGTAGGTTATTTCTGACATTCGACAAAAGAGAAGTAAAAAGGTATACACCAAAATAAAATTTTGAAATTTTCATCTAATTCTGTTTCCTTTATCAAGAAAGAATATATCGGTTCAGTCTCATGGTCCACAAGACTATAGATTTTGTACAAATTTAAGGGAATAGCTTTACTGAAACTTATTCATTATTCTTATTTTTTGCAATATATTCATGATACTCTCTTTTATTCTATTTCATTTAGATGCGAAGACAAATTTAGAGAGAAAAGATATTCACCTTTACCAAAACTTAACTCAAGCTTTAATTTACAAAAAAAAATTCCCTTTAAAGTCAACTTGACACTTGGCCCATGTGTGTATAAGAGAGGAATTATGATTTGAATATATTGTGATGTCTTAATATTGAAGGTCAAAGCTTATAGAAACCATTGCATATATCAGACCTGAAGGGCGTTTTATGAAGTTTGATTCCAGTGACAAGCAGTCATTTTCTTAGTAATAGTTACCATAGCAACAGTCAGTGATAGTGCTTTTCATCCAATCAAAATCAAGGATTTTATTGGACTAGTCAGCGCTGACTAATTGTCGTTGGTGACAAGTGACATGAATCACTTGAGAGTACCTTGTTCTTGTGAGAACCAAGGAATGGTAGTATAAAGGGAATAATGTCATTGCAGCCATGTGTGCATATAGGAGATTCCATGATAGGACTGGCCAACAGACGAGATCACACATGTCACTACAAAAAAAATGCATTTTTTTATGAACTAAATTAGACATGTCTGATCAACCAACATCATAATATGGTCTTGATTGCAAAGGGAAAGGCAGCAATTTTATTATAAGCATTATATTAACTAATGTATGCATACAATATAAAATAGATCATAACTTTTTTTCAGTTAGGCCTGTTGCATGCTTTTGAATAAGCGATGATGGAGGCATTCATATTTAAACTGTGCATGGTCGTGAGTATGCATAGAATCTATTATAAAACTATATTTGTTTATATTATTTCTTTGAATTTCTTTGAATTTTAAAAGTTGGCCAACTCTATTAAGCTTTTATATTCTTTGTTTTTCAGTATGTAAGAATCCATTACAACTTTAATACATTTTCTTAGCCATGAAATATGACCCTTGCAATATATTGTGTATCATTTTAAATTCTGTCCTGTTTCATATTTCTATGCTTAGCATGAATATTTGATTTCTTATGTTGACCAGTATGATTGTAAAAAAAAATGCATTCAACTTTTTTATTTAAGAATTTATATCTTGAATTATAGCATTTAGATTGAAAGTCCAGGCAGTAATTTAAGCTAAATATCTTGTAGATCAAATATCTAGCTTTCAGAAAATGTCTTACCATACACTGTAGACTTTAAATTGGCAGAGTGATCACTGAAAAAAACGCAAATAAGCAAAGGTTCTCATATGGGCTACCTTCACTCATAATGCAGCTTGCACCCTGAATCAGAGTTTCAGTTTTGACTAAAAATGGTCCTTGCATATGACCTGTTGTTATGAATATATATTTTGTAGATCAAATTCATTCATTCCAATATTATGGATCCATTTTGCACATATCTGTCTATTTGTCAGATAGTTCGGGACAGGAAAAACCCTCTTTTTTGATCCAGAACTGATGTAATTTGCACATCTAAACTCTTGAAACATTGGCTTCTTGCATTGGCTGAGAAATGGCAACAATGAAGTTGCACTGCAGTAATCATATTAGGACTTTGGCAACGAAAGAAATGGTTGCAGTAAAAATTATCATCTACAAAATTGAAGCCTATAGATGAAAGTTGTATGACAATTTTCTTTGATATTTACTTCATAATAAACAGAAGAACTGCAACAATAAAGTTGAAAGGTAGTAACCATATTCAGACATTGGCAATGAGAGAAATTTTTACAGTAAAAAAATTACCATCAACAAAATTGAGGCTCATGGATGAAAATGGTATAACAAATTTCTTTGATTTTTAAGCTTCATGATATCTTTCAAAAGAAATCACCTGGACTTCCCCTTATACTGGTTCTGAAGATGTTTAAGAATGTTTTGAATACTATTATCTTACTTTGAAAAATATCTTGCTCAATTCAACAGCAGTTAGTATATATTGTTGTTAGATATAAGTACGTATTGTTTATTGGACTGTATACAAAGCTCATGAATTTGTATTCTATTTGATTGGGGGTGTATAACATTATAAATGAAAGTCACTGACATTCTACCACTGAGGTATAACAGACAAATGTGTAGCTCAAATGACATATAATTCCTTTACCATCCATGTGGAGTTGTCCAAAAGTCAAATCTATGTAACTTGTCATTATTGTTAAATGTTCTGGCCTTTGACTAAAGCCTTTGTCATGCAGTGCAGGGTAAGAACCTTCCATGACAATTAAAGTTGTAAAAACGTTGAATATTTGAAGTGAATATCTTGCTACATGTATGATGATGATATCATCGCCATGCAAATCACAATTATTTGCAAATGCTTAAGGACAAATTTATTTTTACATTACCCTGTACACATTTATTGCCAGGGTAAACAGACTTTTAATAATATATTTGGATGAATTTTTCTCAAATTCAATGCTCAAAGGGTAAGATGTAGTTCTCATACTTAGGGGGTGTTGTTCAAAATCAACTGCAAATGAACTGCAACTTTGGAAATTGTAACATGCATTTTAATCCGCGCACGTTATGCGCATTTAACAAGACGCACATAAAAGAATGATTTTGATTGGCAGTTTCCGATCAATTGCAACTTTTAAACAACACCCCCTAACAGTACTACCTTTGAATTGAAGAACTTCTTTTATCTCTCGACAAGATTTTGCTAGATCTCATACAATGATCCTCCTTTCATCAGACATTTGTTTGAAGCAATGTGTGAAAGAGAGATCCTCCAAACTGTTTTAAAGCATTGAGACACTTCTCAAAGTTACAAGGAGACGAATATTTTCATGGTTATTTACTATCATTTGAGCAATGAATTTAGGCCAAGTTAAATATAGTTCCCTTGACAGCGTTGATGCAAATAAAAAGATTGGGCCATGTTTCAACAAGATAAGAAAGATTTTACAAATACTTTTAAGAATGATTAGTGTAAGTTCTTGCACTGAATACGCATAAAATCAGATATTATTGCACACAAGAATGAATACCAGTAGTTCGTTAAAAAAAAAACAATTCTTTCTTATCTTGGTGAAATGCCACCATGGTCCCCAAATTTTTCAAATTACTGCAGTGCACATCATCGCCTCTTATCTATGAAATAACAAAATTTAAATGATTCTATGAGAGTTGATGCTCTGGCTGCAAAGGTATGGAATTGAAACTATAACTCTTAGTTAACCCCAGTTTTAGTTCTTCTTCAATAAAGAGTTTGAATAAAGGATAAATCTTATCCCTCTACACCTCAGAGTAGTGTGACTAGATAGATGGTGCATTACAAGTGATGTGTCTATTATCATTACAGTGAAACCTCTTTATAACGAGGTCTGTGGGACCATGAAAATTACCTTGTCATATCAGGTTCCTCACTATATCAGAGTACAAAAACAAAGAACTATAAAGAGCTGGGACCAATAAAATCACCTTGTTATAACAGGTATCTCGCTACATCCGACCTCTTTATAATGAGGTTCTACTGTATCATTAACGTTCTACGTTTGCACATTGTGAGACAACTGATTGACTCTCTATTATTATTATCTTGTTTGGTATATGAGTATCTTTTCATTTGAAAGTGGATTGCAGTTCAATTTTTAAAAAATATTTGAGAATAGAAGTAATTTGCAATTTCAGTCATGAATTAGTACCTTGTACAGTCCAACCTCGTTATAAAGAGCATTGATATAATGGAGTCTCGTTATAACAAGGTAGTTTTCCTGGTCCCATCGCTTTGTATTTTATTGTATTTTGGCCCTGATATAACAAGGGTTTGATATAAAGAGATAATTTCTCTTGTCCCCGAGGACCTCGTTATAACAAGGTTTGACTGCATTAGTGTTCCAAGGTTGCCCTTGACATTCTGCGAATTAGGCTTTGTTTAGCCATCCAAATGTCACCCTGTCATTTTTCTTGGAAATTTATGTCTGTTCTGTATTTGGATAGTAACGGAAAGGTTTATACATGTATGTGCGAAAGAAGCCACAAAAATGGTATTTGCTGTATCATATGTGTGCAAGTGCAATTTTTCCATGCATATTGTATAATGGTACATTGAAAGGTGAATGAGATTGACAAAGTTGGAGCTCAGCTTATTTTACTTCCACAGACCTCCCAACGATTAGGAATCTTTAGGAAAGAGTATGAATTTTTTACTCTTATGAGAGAGTTTCAAGACCATTTCCAAAGAGTTTTCCCATTTTCTTCACAATTCTACTACTCAGTCTTATGGGAAACATGGTTTCTTTCCTCTATTATCAGCAAATCTTTTCTCTTTTTCTGTTCTATGAGTTGGGAGGCCTGCTATTATGTTGTGGATTAAAGTCTAAGTGCAAATCATTTGTGCTAGAATCTGAGGGGCATTGATTTGAAATAAGACAAAAATGTTATAAGAATTGCTTTTCACTATGTTAGAAATGAACACAGAATTTTCTAATCACAAGCATGGGCATACAGGTATGTAGTCAAAATTGTTTCAAGCAAATACACGCAGGTTTTATGTATCTCTCATTTTCTGTCTCTTCGCGTCGAAAGCTTATTCAATATTCATTATTATAATTAGTGGCATAATAGTACAATGCCAGAATTACAATGAGCATGAATGTTCATTTGAAATATTTTAAATGTTTATTTTTGTTGAAAATGATAGACTCCTACTTTAACATGCAAAAGTATAACGCATACGCAGAATATAATTATAACGTGAATTATGTAATTGAAAGATTATATAGAATGGCATTTATGCATGTATTTCAATTCATTTAGAATGAGTGTACATGAAAAAAAACTTGCTTCCAAAGAAGCTTTAATTTTGAGACTCATATGGTTTTAATTTATTGGCTAATGCTATATTTGAATTTTTTAGACGTCCGTCATGCATGCTTCCATATTTTGCTTGTGTCTATGAATGTATTTGATTACATAGTGATGTATCTGAAAAAGGAAGGCTGGGAATTGCAGCGGAATAAATTGAACTTAAAAATGATTGTGAAGTATTTTAAATTTATGTTTTTATTTGGTCTATTTTATAGAGGGATATGATTAGTTACAAATCCATTGAAAAGTGTTCTTCTATAGAATTAACACGTTGCTCTATTGGATGCCCGTCAAATTAGTGCTCTGTCGGGTTTCTTTGTCTTCATACAACAATACCAAAACACGGACAATATATAATGGCGGTGTTTCATCGAATTACCAACGAATTTAAGAACGGCGAGTATTAGTTCTTGTGCTGAATGATTGAGAATCTTTATAACATAATATTTGCAATTAAGCCAATTTGAAAGCATAATTTTCAGAATTTATATCATGAAGCTATTTGAAATACAAATCGTCCGTGTTTTCAACGAAGTGACGGGGGCCAGAGGGTATTGTTACACGAGATGAGTTACAAATCCATTGAAGTGTGTCCTATTGAATTAACACTTCATTCGATAGGTTGCCTGTTGAATTGGCGCTATGTCAGGATTTCTTTGTCTTCATGAAACAATACCATTTAGCTCCCGTCACTTCGTGAAAACACAGACGAATGCATGAGTTCAACGTTCGGGAGACAGTTGTTAAACTGAGGCTTTATATATTTCGAATATTTTTTTCCACATGGAGTACGCATTTTTTCAACAAATTATTGAAAGATAAAGATGCACTAAAACACCATTGTCCCCTAAGTGCAATGCAGCCAGACAAACATTTTTTCATGCAAAAGAATGACAAGAATAAATTAGTGTCATCAAAAGTTCCTATTTTAAATTCAATGGATTTCTATTTGGTGGGATACGAATGCCTTAAAAAAGATGAGAGTCGGTCGGACCTCAATAAGACTTCTCATTCTTTTACCAATGCGTTAATCTGCGATTTGAAGGAAAACGAATAAAATTTCGTCGCAGGGAAAGGCAAAACCAACAACGTAATTCAAATTCGAGACTCATCAATCTCACGTGACCGGGAAAATCTATGAACAGCCGCTCCCTACACACACAAACACACACACACACACAAACATTTCAAAACGTTCCGCGGTGTCCGATTTTTTATTACGTTGGGAACGATCGGCAAAAAGTTGGTTTTAAACTTCAGTTACTTTTCATCTACCGTAGATAGCTCCCATTCTCTCCCCTCCCCAACCTCTTCCCCCCTCCCTCTTTCTCTCTCTAGCACACACACACACAACAACATAACACACACAAAAAAACACACACACTCTCTTTCTCTCTTTCACCGTCTCTTCTCTCCTATCCCCCTATCTCTCTACCCCCTTTCCTCTCGCTCTCCCTAACTAACGCAAACACACACCCCAAAATGCCCTACTTTGTTTAAAAGCACAAAAATTAGACGATCATATAAAAAAACAATTTACGAGTTCTTACAAAATATTGAATATATTTATTGGCGCATGTAAAAATGAACTTTTTGCAAATGTTCATGGCTGCTTTAATTCAAATAACTTGCTGGCCCTTGATCTTTGTAACAGAGTAAGCATTTGACTCAGTCAAAATCCTGCGTATCTTTTGAACATAATTATTCATTGATCGCAAGACCTGTGTAGGGTCAAAGGGGTAGGCAAGGGGTTGATGACACCCCCCCCCCCCCCTTCCCATTCAATTCTGTGGCCACAACAAAAAAAGAAGCAAGAGAAATAAGCCACGATTCGTTCTAAATTATGAAAAGAAAAACATATGAATTGGAAAGTAGATACCAAGTCAAGTACTGTAGACACCCCTCCGGCGCCTCCTGCCATTTTGTAGGGAAATTCGACCCCCCCCCCCC
>BQKZ01001800.1:29980-40555 GCA_036244855.1 Temnopleurus reevesii | reverse complement strand
CCATCATCATCATCATCATCACCATAACCACCACCGCCACCATCAACTTCTTATCCTTGTACTCCTCTTTCTTATTCAAGGAAAAATGCCTAGTCGTATGAAGATGAGTACTCATCAGCATAACGTCATTTTTTCGTCTATGAACCTATACATTTCACACTGGAAAGCCCAAATTATTTATCAGAAAATCTTTTGGGCAACACGAGAACTGAATCAAACTGATTACAATGGTGTTACTTAGTTAGTTCCATGTCGATGTTAAATGATACGATATTAAATTGGGTTTTATTGCTCATTCATCCCTGTTGTTCTTCTCACACTTCTCTAATGTTACGCAATGACATGGTATATCCCAAATCAATGTCAAGTCACATTTTTTGTACGTCTAATACTTTGATTTTTGTTTCTTCCTACTAGATCACATTTTGATATCATTCATGGTTGGCATTTTGATCGGCTCATGCGGGTCCTTTGCTCTCTCGGCCATCGTCACCGGTCTATATGCTTGGTGTAAGAAACCCGTCGAATGGTAAGCATTTTTAAATCAATAAATACTACCAAAAACAACAACAACAAACAAGAAAGTAACCGTCAAATGCGGCAGATCCAAAACCTAAAAACTTAGGAATATTTGCATTTATTCATTCATTTATATTCATTTAATTTCCAGCAAAATACAAATCAATACATTTAACAATCGGAAGATAAATGCAATATACATAACTTAAGCTTACTACGCATTATTATTTTTAAAAATATTACTTTTTTTTAAAACTACATGTATATATTACGTAAATTTAAAATCTTATGAAAGTAAATAAGTATATTTTGCGGAAACTAGGAGATTCACTTAAACTAGGCTGTAAGCTCAAATCTAGCTTAATTATTTAACAATGTTGAATATATAATAGGAGCAGATGAAGAAAGGAAGATCGGCAGAGACAAACTATAATAGAAGATCGAATTAAACAATAAGACATATTTGACACCAAATCTGGTATGAGAATGAAAGAGGGTGGAGAGGGTAGAATGAGGAAAGAGACAAGAGTGGTGGAGGATGCTGTATGGAGATTTAGCCAACGACTGCCCAGTGTGTAGATGCGATCATTGAAAACTCATATTGGAAGACAGCCGCTGGTGAGCACTTGTCGAGAGCAAAGATATTCTTTGACCGAGAGCCACTCTTTCGTATTTCTCTTTGCTGAATCGGCGTAGATCTCGGGTAAATTTAACAAAATGCTTGATCGTTTCCCAGAACAGAATGATAAAAAAAGAAAGGTACAAACCACCAAGCATACATAGTACAAGTACTATTAAGATTCTTGTAATCCTATTCATTCTCATTGTCGATTATGAATCCAAAAATAGATGCTATTTTCTTTAATATATCTTTGTAATTCGTACTTGATGTGGCAAGATATTACTAGATTGAAATAATCTTACAAATTATAAAACATTTATTTGTAGATACTCCAAAGTATTTTACTAAACATTTTTAGAAGAAAGTGTCAGTGGTCTCGAGCTAAACTGCAAACTCCTCCCTCTAAAGAAAAACGTCCCTTTTATACTATTATGCTCTCAACATCATTTTCGCCGTGTTTACAAAATATGTCAGACGAAAAATCCAACAATATTATAAAACAAAGAGTATTCTATTAGTACGGATGGGGTTCGAACCCATGCGGACATTACGTCCATTGGAACTTAAGTCCAACGCCTTAACCACTCGGCCACCGTACTTGATGTGTACATTCTGATTTAAAAAAAATATATAGCGAAAATACAAACGCTTTTCATTCCCTCTTTTATATGTCTTATTGTAACTCAACTCAAGACAAGTTTAAAACAACCAAGCATCTCCCTTTTGCAAAATTGTAATTTTGACGCCCTTATGTGCTCAGTTATAATTTGCATTTAAAACTAAACTTTTGACATTTAAGATTTCGGGTACATGAACTTTATTTGGGAAATTTATTTTCATATATCATTATTATTATATTATTTACACATTCAAATTCAGACATTTAATATAATGATGTTGGAAATTCTTTACATTGACGACTTAATTATTTTTTATGAGAAGCAGGAAAGAAATCATTAGTGTATTTAAATGTGCGGACACTACAATCACAAGACGGTTCCGATTTGAATAGCATTTTAAAGGACCATTGAATCGGCGTTCGACTTAATTTTACGGAAATCTCATAAAGTAATTTGACTGTATCATGATTTCATTTGTATTTTATAACTGATTTCTTCGATTAGAAATGAACAATATAAACTGTAACAAAGGGAAGTATAACCTGAAATTGCATTAAATTTAAATATAAAAAAAAATCATTTGGTATTCAAATTGATCTGATTTTTCGTTAAATAAATCCAGTATCCAGTATTTGCATGGAAAATGAATAAGGGGCCGGATTAATTGTGAAAAGAAGCATCAATGGTTTGCCGAAAAAGGGAAAGGACAAACATTATTTCACTATAATTGTTGTTAAGTTATTTGTATACTTGTTAATCTGCTAACAGTGCATATCGAGTACGGTGGCCGAGTGGTTAAGGCGTTGGACTTAAGTTCCAATGGACGTAATGTCCGCATGGGTTCGAACCCCATCCGTACTATGATCATTTTTCTTGCTTGTCACAAGATATTTATAATGTTCCAGTAATCAATCCAAATAATTTGATAACACCATAAATGTTTGCATTTGAATGTGTTGACGATTGAGTTGTTCCATTTCCACCTTTTTTTTTGTAAAGGCGAGTGATCTTTTAATTCAGGCATCGGTGTATGGGAATACATTTCCCAAATATCTTAATGTGCACATCAAGTACGGTGGCCGAGTGGTTAAGGCGTTGGACTTAAGTTCCAATGGACGTAATGTCCGCATGGGTTCGAACCCCATCCGTACTAATGATGCTTATGTTTTTAAACTGTTTTAGTGAAAAGCGGAGAAAAGAAAATATAGTATTTAGAGCAATCTTGCCTTAAAAAATTAATGAAATTACAAAACACCCTCTCCTTTTTATAGGGAATTTGATTTTTTTAGTTTGCAAACATTATAAAACTTAAAATTTAGAAACTTGATTTTACGGATACATGAAAAATACTTTGAAGATTTATTCCCGTNTAATATCAAATTATTTAGATTGATTACTGGAACATTATAAGTATCTCGTGACAAGCAAGAAAAATGATCATAGTACGGATGGGGTTCGAACCCATGCGGACATTACGTCCATTGGAACTTAAATCCAACGCCTTAACCACTCGGCCACCGTACTGGATATGCATATCATACAATAACAAACATATTTGGGGGGAAATTATTCCTATACCGCGTTACATTACTGAAAAGGTTGTTCCCTCTTTAAAAAAAAAAAAGGGGGGGGGGAGACGGAGCGTCTCAATTTTATTCATTTAAATTAAAACATTAAATATGCATGATAACTTTGGAAATCGTTAGATGACGACTTGATCATGATGAAATATTTCATGACAAACAAGAAAAAAAATCATAGTACGGATGGGGTTCGAACCCATGCGGACATTACGTCCATTGGAACTTAAGTCCAACGCCTTTACCACTCGGCCACCGTACTTGATATGTGCTTTAAGTACGTAAACAAAGCACAAAGTAAACAACAATAGTACACAGTACTATTCTATCAATTCCTGATATATTGCAACTCGGTTTTTAAAATATGAAGCCATGCACGAGCAGCATAAAATAAACATACTCTATGGGAGGTCTGTTAAAGAATATATGATTCTTATTAGTTTTGTTTTTACTTAATTGAATTGAATTGAATTGAATTGAATTTATTTATTATCCAATAAAACATAACATGGTATTGTATAACAAAGATATAGTACTTTAAGCATAAAGTTAATAAAGGAAACCCAAAAATAGCATGGATGCTAGTCGAGTCTGGCACCTAGTCACAAAGACAATTGTCATATTGACTTGAAAGATTAAAAAGTTACATTAACAAGTCCCATTATATAAACGTTACATTAAGTTACATATACCATATATCCCAAAAAAAATGACAACGGGGCTTTCACGATTAATAACTTTTGAAAATGAATATGAAAATGAATGTGGTTTAGCATGTCAAACATATAACTATTCACCTATATCTGGTGAAAAATTCTGGAGATTTGCTTCAGTGGTTACAAAGAAATGAAGTTTTTTGTAGCGGATGTCATAATTCCGTTCTGCACAAGTTTCTTTTATCCTTTATCTTTTAAACCCCAAAGCAGTATCATTCCTTTTGAGCAATGCGTCGTGGGAAGTTTAAATAACCATTGTGCACGTCTCTATCCTCACAAAATTGTCAGAACGGAATTATGACATCCGATACAAAAAGCTTCATTTCTTTGTAACCACTCAAGCAAATCTCATGAAATTTTCACCAAATATGGATGAATGGTTATATATTTGACATGCCAAACTGCATCTATTTTCATATTCATTTTCAAAAGTTATTAATCCTGAAAGCCCCGTTGTCATTTTTTTTGGACATATGGTATGTACACTTAACATGATTATTTGTTGTATAAACATTAATTACATTTGCTCACACACACACACACACACACACACACACACACACACACACACATATTTATGTTAAGGGCAGATGGACAGCCATGAATGCAAAATAAAGAATACATGTACGTAATGATATTAGTGTACTCGCCAACCATTCATTCATTCAGTAAGAGCACTTAAAGCGCTTTTCTAAAAGAAAACGCAGATGTTTTTGTTTTAACATCATTTGGTAAATCGTTCCACAGAGAACTACTTACATATGAGACTGAAAATGTTCCTTTGGTTGTTTCAACCTTTGGTATGTACAAGTTGTTTTTTTTTTCTTTCTGTCTTGTTCGATAACTATGTTGAATAAAAGTGCAATACTGAATGATTGTATGTGGGAGTTTACCATTAACTAATTCATACATATAACTACCGATACAAAGTTTACGTAGCTGATAAATATTCAGAAGTTCCAATTTTCTGAAAAGTGGTTTTGAGTGTGTCCTTATTGAACTAAACGTGATACCTCGAACCGCCATTTTTTTACTTAAATGTATGGGTTTCAGATTTGTTTCATATGTGCTACCCAGAGTGCTACCCCATACTTCTATGTATTAATGTGCACTGTAGAATTAAAAATAGGACAAATGACGAAATTGCAGTAAGCTTGTATTACCCCCTTCTTTGATATCTTTTATTGTAACTCGACTCGACTATTACCAAACATTCCTCTTCCTTTCTTTAGAATTTTGCGCGTTTATGCGCTTATGCAATTATAAAGTATGTATTTGTTATTTGGACAATTTTCAGATACGTGAACAATATTTTGGGAAATTCATTTTCATATCACGTCTCATCCACTGAGAGTAATGTCTTCCTCTTTGAAAAAGGAAAAGAAAACACCTCAATCGTTTATAGATTCAAATTCAGACATTTGACATAATAATAATAATAATGTCTTATTTACCCAGGGTAGCCACATTCAGCTGTAAGATAGCAGCTGCTCTTCCAGCGGGCCCTGCATAACAAATAATAATGTTGGACATTAAGCTTTAGCTTGACGACTATCATTTAAAATATTTTAGGACAAGCGATTAAAAGAAAATATATTACGGATGGGATTCGAACCCATGCGGACATTTCGACCATTGGAACTTAAGTCCAACGCCCTAACCACTCGTCCACCGTACTGGACATAGGCAAGTACGCAAACGATATTATGTAAGTACGCAAACAAAGCTTGAACAAAGCTTGAATTACACATGGTGCAATTGCAAATCTGTTTTTAAAGCTTGAAGTAAGCAACAATAGTATAACTATTCTGTCACTTTCTGATAACCCAACTATGAAACATGAAAGAAGCCACAATTGGCATGAAATATACAAAGATGGACTTTGTTGTATAGGTCCAATTGCCCTCCCCCCAAAAAAAACACAACGAAAACAAAAACACATTCTCAATAGTTTCCTAAATCTCTGTATACAGGATTCCACGACAAAAGTACCTCATATTAACTATTTCCGCAAAATAAAGTGGGTCGTGGACAATATATCCATACGCCGTATTTTTATATATGCGGACACTACAATGACTAGCCGGTTCCGATTTGATTAGCATTATAAAGGACCATTGAATCGGCGTTCGACTTTTTTTTTTGCCTCCAATTCAGAGATTTTATTGACAACAAAAACAAGCATGACATGATACATAGCTTCACAAATTATACCTTGATTTTAACAAAACTTAAAGTATTGAAACAATAATGCCATATGTGAGAACATTATAACATTAGAACGTTCGACTTAATTTCACGGAAATCTCATAGAGTCATTTGACTGTATCATGATTTCATTTGTATTCTATAACTGATTTCTTCGATTAGAAATGAACAATATAAACTGTAGGGAATTATAACCTGAAATTGCGTTAATTTGAAATATGAATAAAAAACTTTTGGAATTCGAATTGATCTGATTTTTTGTTAGATCCAGTATCCAGTATTTGCATGAAAAATGAATAAAAAACAGGATTGATTGCGTAAAGAACCGTCAATGATTTGCCGAAAAAGGACAAAGATTATTTCACTATATAATAATTGTTTTATACTTGTTAATCTGCTAACAGTGCATATCGAGTACGGTGGCCGAGTGGTTAAGGCGTTGGACTTAAGTTCCAATGGACGTAATGTCCGCATGGGTTCGAACCCCATCCGTACTAATGATGTTTATGTTTTAGACTAGTTTTGTAAAAAGCGGAGAAAAGAAACTATTGGTCCGTATTTTAATAGCGAGGTTTAACTTAACGCTGGACTAAGTCATTGTTATTTAAACCCGAGATATTCAAAAATCAAACCAAGAGTCTATAAAGAACAGTGACTTCGACCTGGGTTAAGTTGAACCTCGCTATCGGAATACGGGCTATAGTGTTTAGAGCAATCTTGCCTTCAAAAAAATAATGAAATTACAAAACACCCTCTCCTTTTTATAGGGAATTTGATTTTTTTAGTTTGCAAACATTATAAAACTTAAAATTTAGAAACTTGAATTTACGGATACATGAAAAATACTTTGAAGATTTATTCCCGTACCGCGTTGCATGACTGAAAAGAGGGATTTAATCCTATACACAAAAGGAGAATGAAACATCTTAGTTCTGTACACAATCAAATTCAGACACCTAATACAATGTGAAAACATTAACAACTGGATCGTTTTTTTTATGGCGAGTAAGAAAAATCATAGTACGGATGGGGTTCGAACCCATGCGGACATTACGTCCATTGGAACTTAAGTCCAACGCCTTAACCACTCGGCCACCGTACTTCATGTGCGTTTTACGATAACAAAGATATATTTGGGTCATTTATTCCCATACCGTACCGCGTTGTAAAAAAAGGGAAAATTGAACAACTCAATCGTTTACACACGAACTTCAGATATTTAGTATAATGATGTTGGAAAATAATTAGATTTACAATTTGATCCTTTAACAATGTTTTATGCAAAGCAATGAAAATAATATCAAATTATTTAGATTGATTACTGGAACATTATAAGTATCTCGTGACAAGCAAGAAAACTGATCATAGTACGGATGGGGTTCGAACACATGCGGACATTACGTCCATTGGAACTTAAGTCCAACGCCTTAACCACTCGGCCACCGTACTTGATGTGTGTACATTAAGGTAACAACAAGATGTTTGAAAAATGTATTCCCATACCGCATTGCATGACTGAAAAGATTTTTCATCTCTAAAAAAAAATGGAAAATGGAACAACTCAATCGTTTGTACACATTGAAATTCATATATTTAATATAATGATGTTTGAAAATCTTTAGACTTAAGATTGACGATTTGAACACCTTAATATTTTACACTTTATTCAAACATTTGATATTGATGGCGTTATCAATTATGTAGATTGATTACTGTATCCTTTTTAAACATTTTATTACAAGCAAGAACAAAAATTATAGTACGGATGGGGTTCGAACCCATGCGGACATTACGTCCATTGGAACTTAAGTCCAACGCCTTAACCACTCGGCCACCGTACTCGATGTGCATATCATACGATAACAAACATATTTGGGGGAAATTTATTCCCATACCTCCCCTCTTAAAAAAAAACATTCAATATGATGATTTTGGAAATCGTTAGATGACGACTTGATCATGATTAAAATAATATTTCATGACAAACAAGAAAAAAATCATAGTACGGATGGGGTTCGAACCCATGCAGACATTACGTCCATTAGAACTTAAGTCCAATGCCTTAACCATTCGGCCACCGTACTAGATAGGCATTTTGTACGATAACAAATATGTTTAGGGGGATATTCATTACTATACCGCGTTACATTACTGAAAAGGTTGTTCCCTCTTTTAAAAAAAAAAGAGACGGAACATTCAAATTCAAACATTCAATATGATGATTTTGGAAATCGTTAGATGACGACTTGATCATGATTAAATATTTCATGACAAACAAGAAAAAAATCATAGTACGGATGGGGTTCGAACCCATGCGGACATTACGTCCATTGGAACTTAAGTCCAACGCCTTAACCACTCGGCCACCGTACTCGATTTGATTGTTTAGTATAATTTTGATAATTGAAAAATGTCAGTAAGGGTTGTGCTCTTGCCTGTGCGGTTGTGCATAAATTATGAGGACCGCTATTCATAATAACTCATAAAGGTCGCTATTCATAAGGGCCATTGTTCATAATGACACCATTCATAATAACTCATAAGGGTCACTAATCATAATACGGAAAAAGGGTCGCTATTCATAATACCAAATTAGGGTCGCTATTCATAAGGTTCCCTATTCATAAAACAAAAAGAGGTTGGCTATTCATAAAGGTCATTATTCATAGCGACCCTTCGGGTATAGGAATTTACATGTTATGAATAGCGGTCCTTATGAGTCATTAATACTTATGAATAGCAGTCCTTATGAATAGCGAGCTTACCCCGGGCAACCATATATTTGAATACCCATCGTCACTGTTATAAGGGCCTTAATTACAAGAACAAGTTAGAGGACTTGTCAAAGTTCGAAATTGCACTGGTGTACAATTGGAAGATTGACAATAGACAACTTAGCAAATGGAGTGGTCATGACTCTCGTCGTTCAACCAGAGGGTCGTAGGTTTAAGTCCTACCCCTGCCTTTACAATTTCCTTCAGCAATAATTTCATCCACATGGTGCTGCACTCAACCCAGGTGAGGTGAATGGGTACCAGGGTAGTAATGCTGCAATAATTGTAGAGCGCTTAGGGAATTCTCATGAATTGATAAGCGCTATATAAAAGCCGTTCATTATTATTCATCATTAATTTTTGTCTTCAATACAGGAAATGGAGCGACTACTGTCCAAACGATTGCTGTGCCGGTTGTGGCGACTGTTGCGCTGGATGTGGCGAGCGTTGTTGCGACCCGTACACTGGATGTTGCGCCGGTTGCGGCGGAACGTGTTGCATGTGTCTCCCATGTTGCGACCCCTACGCACACCAAGACCGGATGTACTACCACAAACAGCTGAGGATGAACAATGCATACATGCAGCAGCATGGTTTCGGACCAGGGGGCGGGCCACCGATGCCATACAAACGACCACCTGCTCCTTTGTAAGATATTTCATATTTCTACTTATATCATTTATTTTCATCTGTTCATGGTACATATTTAAGCCCCGGGAGGTGTTTCACCATGATGAGAAAGACTTAAAAAACGGCCTTAAGATCGAATGGTAACCCTTCTTGCGCTATATGCGCGTAATATCATGAATCATTACGCACAAGAAGTGTTAACAGTCGATCTTAAAGTCGTTCTTAATGTCTTTCTTATCTTGGTGAAACACCGCCCCGGTCACATAGGGACCCGGAAACAACACTATTCAACACGACTATTTAGCAGTTAACTGTGAATTAACAAAGAGTCGTGTTGAATCGTGTTGCTTCGGGGCTATATGTGACCGGGGCTTTATTAGACGTTGTATGAAAGTATACTGTATCATGGACCAAAACTGGGAGTGGAGTTAAAAGGATCGTACTTCTAGACATAATCTACCTATAGCCTTCCAAAGTATCAGCCCTTTGGAAACACTCCTAAAATGATCCTACAATCTTTGTTCAGTTTTCGCTCTTTCTTATATTATATAATTTTCGTTGTTCTGCCTTTCATTTCGTATAGACCAAGAGAAAGTGTGAAGAAAAAGCCTTACTATGACGAGCCTGAATACGCTGAAATTGATCATTCGTACTACGACAGTCCTAGGAAGAAGAAACAAAAAGAAAAACAAAATTATGTCACTTTCACGTAAGTTCATATTCGCATTTCAAATGTCAGAAAACGTTTTCTTTTTTTTTCACATATATATATATATTTTTTTGGGGGGGGGAGGGGGAGGGAGTGTTAAAAAAAGCTGCTATCGACTGCCAGTGATAGTTGATCAGCGCTGGAAGACCCTATATCACACTTGTGACATGTGCATGGGGGGGGGGGGGGGGGGGGGG
>BQKZ01001800.1:0-16809 GCA_036244855.1 Temnopleurus reevesii | reverse complement strand
CCCCCCCCCCCCCCAGTATAAACTTGGTCTGAAAAAGCCCAGTTAAAATAGGGTTAATATGGTAACTAACAGCGAGTGCATGTCCTGATGGAAATCCTTGAAATTTAATATGTGTGTCACAGATACAACTTATTTCATGCATAGTGAAGTTAAAGGAATTTCAATCATCTTTTTTTTTCAAAGGATTCACCATTTTTGGCATAGCTGACATGACACTCTTTTGGAATTGCTCATGCAGAGATTAAAGAAAGATTTCAATATGAAATGACTCTGGAATTTGTTGATACTGCATTAGTCTTATTCTATCCCTTGTTCAAGGGTTTTTACAATTATGTTTTTACAACTTCTGTACTGAATGTAAATGCATCAAGGAAGATACAATCATAAGGGATGTGCAAAATAATTTCATTCTGTCTTGAAAAATGTAAATTGTTACCTTTATTTCATGCTCACCCATTATGGTGAGGCAAATGAATCTTATTTGGAGAAGCAAAATGTAACTAAAAGAATGAATGAATTAATGAACAAATACTCAAATGAATGGATTCAAGACAACCAAGGTCTTCACCTCAAAGGGGATGGGAATGATGGCCTGAAAAGAGTTTCTTACCGAGCAGGAATATAAAATTGATATTTGTTTACTTCCTCAGAGCTCAAACCACAAGCTGACAATCAACTTGCTATCCCGACGTACATGGTGCAATGCGTGTGATTGCGAGGTGTACCCGGACGTCATCATCCCAAGCCGGAACAAGGCGGGCATCGCGGATCTTGCTCCTGCTCGGAGACAGCACAACATCCAGGCGCCGGAACGCATCCCTCAGCATCATCATCCACATCACCATCATCATGTGAAGAGAGAAGATGAGGAGGAGGAGATGGAGCATTCGGGAGCTGCTGCTGCTGCACCAGAATATTATCCACAGTAAGGGAAATATCTTATCTATCAATTCATGGATTTATTTGAAGACATGAGTTTATTCATTTGAATTTACATTATTGATTTACATCACTCATTTACATGATTAATGTGCATTTTTTTAATCTACATTTCATTTGGAGATATAGTAAAAGTAAAATGATAAAGTTACGCCTGTGTCACTTGACACTACTGTAGTGATTTCAGCTCCAGAATAATAGCACAGTAAGTAGAATAACTTACACAAATTTACTTTGTGACCTGTAATGTAAAATCTGCATTTAAAGATAACAAACGTATAAGTTGTAAGTTTTCATACCTATTTTATACGTTCCACTCTTATGGATAGGTATTTAGCCTCATTTTTATAGTTCTAGCTGCATAAAATGGAAAGGTAACATGAACTTTTATAACTGGAACTAGCTCTGTACATTGCTATTTTTATAGTTCTAGCAGTACATTTTTTTTCAATTATAAGAAAATGGAAAGGTAACATGAAGAATTTATCATTGGAAATAGCTCTGCACATTGGTCTCATGTGGTGCCTATTTTCTTCATATTTTCCCCAGAATTCCTAGTTTCCGTACGGTGAACACACCAGTCACTCAAGCTCTCGATGAGATAGCGCGGGATGAAACAAAACCAAGAGGTAAACTATTCGACCTGGTATCTAATTTTTCTTTCTTTTCAATTAAATTCAATTGTGCTTTTGATCGTAGCAATGATTTTAAAACCCCAGAAAATAGATTTGTCACATTTACCAAAAAATACAAACTTCAAACAACATGCATTAACATTATTTTTAAAAATTAGAAAATTATAATAATCCATCATGTAGATTATCAAAATATTTCAAGTTATAAGAATCATGCCAATATACACTTGTGATAATGTACTTATGACAGTATCATTTTGTGTGAAGAAATTGTTTTTACAAATGAATGGGTACGTTTTATTTGAGATTTGAAGTATCAATGTTGAATAATTTGTAAACGTTTCGTTTTATCCGATCAGGTTTGACTGGTCTGAGAAATTTAGGAAATACTTGCTACCTGAATGCTGGCATCCAAGCTCTATCAAATTGGTAAGTTATTGTTTCACTGATTGGAATAATTCTTGCCTTATATCCCAACATGGATAAACACTGATTGACAGTGATTGACAGTGATTAACAGTGATTGGCAGGATGAGGCAAGAATTATTTCAATCATTTATCTACCCAACACAAAACCATTCAATTGTTATTGTTTCACATTCCACAAATATGTACAATATTCATCTTGAACTCAACAAATTTAACGTAATGACAAAAATAATCAATTACTGCTTGACAAAGAAATGCAATCACGTGAAATATGAGGAACCTATAAAAAATCATAGCTTGTAAAGATGGTCTTGAGTTCTGGTACAGAAATTACATAGAGGAAGAAAATTGTGAGGAATATATGATCATACACCAGAAGACTTGTTTTAAATTCATTTAAATTGATTCTATGTTTGGTTAAAAGCAGAATATCACATCATGTTTCCTTCTTAAAGTTTACAGCCAACTCTATAATTTGCACGGCATACAACTGTTGAGTTATAACATTGAAATACTCATAACTTTCTTATTTATGATTCGATTTGCTTCAAACTTTTTTTCAACTGTTCGTCTGATTTTTCTGCTTTTAATCAAAGCAAGATTTTTCTGGCGCAGACTATTACAAAGGTGGGGAAACGTCCTGGTGCAATAATGATGACTCTGAGGAGTGTATGGCTTGGTTAACACAATAACTTTATTAAGCTAATTCAACGACGTCATCTTGACTCGATGATCACGACACAAGTGTATCACATGTTTGTTGAGCTGACCTAGATTGCCAGGGCTCAGCTCCCATTACATTAATGCTAGTCTGTGATATGCAGACCCTGATATACTACATATCACTACAACTCCCTTTCTTTAAAAGGTTTTTATATATACACATATATGTAAACATCTTTAACTACTACCTAGTGACAGGGTGGACTACCTGTTCACTTAACGACTGTACTTGGGGATTATTCTGCCCCATAAAGCTGGAGTACGGTCGCTGTAAAATATATAACTTATAACTTTACAGTCCTGTAATTATTTCAAGTTTGCGATTCTCGATTCTGGAATTCTGCTGTTGCTTTGCGATATTGTCCTGATGTCTTCTGTCGGTTTGAGTTATTAACGCGTCAATATAATCCGGTTATATAATAATAACTGATAATATGCTGTTTATCTTTGCATATTATTTATAACTCATAAAAGCTTTTTCCACAGAGAACAAGTTGCTTTTTTAGAGTCAATGTTCCAACTTGTCATCTGTAACTATTTACAACTATTTACAAAAGACATATCGCTTTTCGCTTTCCGAACGTGTTTATAAATCTAAGCGATTCGGTGGTTTTACTTCGCGTCCGCTTCTTGTTCTGTTCGGCGCTCTAGTTGATGATGACGATGTTGCGCTGTCTTCAGATGATTGTTCGTCTGGAGCTTCATCTGCGCTGTCATCTAACTCGTAGTCATCCTGTGTTGGTATCCTCTGCGATGGTACTGGCCTGATGTGACGTCTATTCCTGCGACGTATCTCGCCTGATTCCATCTCGATCTGATACGATCTATTTGGTAGGATTGACTTGATAATACCTCGTTTCGACCAGGTATTGGTGTTCATGTCTTGGAGAATAACATGATCTCCCGGTTTCAGCTTAGACAAATCTCGAGCATGTCTGTCATATCTGTCTTTCTGCTTCACCTTTGCTTCTTCCTTTCTTCCCCTAACAGATTTAGTGTCGATCTGCTGGCTATCAAGAAGACTATCTACCATTGGAAGATTTGATCTCAGCCTTCGGTTGTACAGAAGCTCTGCGGGTGACTTTCCGCACTCTAACGGTGAACTTCGATAGACTTGTAATGCTCTGTAGAAATCTTGTCCACTGTGCTGTGTCTTGCGCATGAGATTCTTGACAATCTTCACAGCATTCTCAGCTAGGCCATTCGATTGAGGATAGTGAGGACTCGATGTCGTATGGAGGAAGTCCCATGCTGTTGCAAAACTCTTGAACTCTTGGCTTGCAAATTGCGGTCCGTTATCCGAGATAAGTTCACATGGCGTTCCATGACGTGCAAATATCGACTTCATGTGATTTATCACGGCCTTGCTGGTTGTTGAAGTTAATGAGCAAACTTCGATGAATTGAGAAAAGTAGTCAACTATGACTAAGTAGTCCTTGTTATTCAGCGTGAATAAGTCAGCAGCTACTTTCTCCCACGGTCTGTTTGGTACGGCATGAGGCTGTAGACTTTCAGCTTGCTGTTGTGGCTTGTACATTAGACAGGATGTACAATTCTGAACCATCTCAGTTATGTCTACGTTGATTCTGGGCCAATAGATCACTTCTCGTGCCCGTTTCTTGCACTTCTCTATGCCTAAGTGTCCTTCGTGTATCTTGTCTAACACGACTCGTCTCATAGTAATCGGTATTACTATCTTGCAGCCCTTGAAGATGATGCCATCTGCTTCAGAAAGCTCGCTTCTGACGTTCCAGAACTCTCTGATCTTCACTGGACATTGCTGCTTTTTCTCCGGCCATCCATTCTTGATAGTGGCTATCAGCTCTTGCAGTTGATCATCTTTCTTGGTCTGTTCTATCAGGTCTTTTCTTCCGGTTGAAGATATCGGCACTGTCTTCACTAGGACATCTACGTAGACCTTGATGTCTTCTTCTGTCTCACTAGTCATGTCAGCTTGTGGATCTACTGCTCTGGACAGTGTATCGGCTGTGTACATGTACTTTCCAGGGGTATATGAGACTTTGAGATCATATCTCTGTACTCTGATTAGTAATCTTTGAATCCTTAGAGGACATTCATTCAGTGACTTGACAAACAGAGGTATCAGTGGCTTGTGATCTGTCTCCACTTGTACTTGTTGGCCATATATGTACTGATGAAATCTTTCACATGCGAATGTGATTGCAAGAAGTTCCTTCTCGATCTGTGCATATCTAGTTTCAGCATCTGTCATGGATCTAGATGCATATGCGATCGGAACCCAATTTTCATCATGTTGTTGCAGTAATACTGCTCCCAGACCATTCTTTGATGCGTCTGCAGACAACTTCGTAGCTTTCTTACAGTCATAGAAATGTAAGACTGGCTCTTGTGTCAGACATTGTTTCAGGTGATTCCATGCTTCTTCTTGTGCATGATCCCATGTCCACACATTCTTTTTGTCTAGTAGACTTCTCAGAGGTGCTGTCCTATTGGATAGATCCGGAATGAACTTTCCTTGGTAATTGATCATACCCAAGAACCTTTGGACATCTTGCCTGCATGTAGGCCTTTCCATGTTCAAGATAGCAGACACCTTCTTTGGATCAGGTGAAACTCCTTGATCACTGATCACGTCACCTATGAATGTGAGTTTCTTGACATTGAACTCGCATTTGGCTTTGTTCAACTTCAGGTTCATTTGTCTGGCTGTGCTGAGAACTTGCTTCAGTCTGTCATCGTGCTCCTTTTGGGTAGATCCCCAAACAATCACATCATCCATCATTGTATTCACTCCCGGAATGTGCTCGAACATCTGATGTACTATCTTGTGATATACTTCCGGAGCGCTACAAATTCCAAAAGGTAGTCTTAGGAACTTGTACCTTCCATATGGTGTGATAAAAGTACATAGCTTGGAGCTTTCCTCATCTAGCTGGATTTGCCAGAAACCACTAGACGCGTCTAACTTGCTGAAGTATTTGGCTCCTGCGAACTGTGCAGTTATTTCAGCTCTAGATGGCAACTTATAGTGTTCTCGCTTTATTGCCCTATTCAGATCTCTTGGATCAAGACAAACTCTGAGTTGACCGTTTTTCTTCATTACTACCACGAGTGAGGAAACCCAATCAGTTGGTTCATCAACTGGTGTAATTACTTCATCACGTTCCATCTTGTCTAATTCTGCTTTGAGCTTACTCTGTAGCGGAAATGGAACTTTACGACAAGCATGTTGAACTGGACGTACATTCTCTGCTACTGTGATGTGGTGTTTTCCAGGAAGACAACCTAACCCTACAAAGACATCTTGATAGTCTTGAACTATACCTTTACCTGTCTTTGGCTCTGTTTTGATGTCGACATTTAACACTCGTTTCACCAGATTCATGTCTTCACATGTCCTAAGTCCTAACAAACTCTGCCTATTACCAGGAACTACCAGAAAAGACGTGTTATGCTTTCTGCCATTGTACTCAACTTGTACAAAACAACGACCCTTGACTGGAATTGGCACTTCATAATAGCCTGTCAACTTCACTCTAGCCTTTTGCAACTTAGGCCTCGGTCTCAACTTCTGAAAACTTGCCTGAGATATGACATTCGCTTGCGCACCAGTGTCTAACTTTAGATTAACTGGGTGATGATTTATTCGCATCTCGGCTACCCATTCATCCTTTGAGCTATGTGAATTCAAACACATTACTTGATAACCCTCTGAATCTACTTCTAAGTGTTGCAAATCTTTGGATTTGTCTAGCCGCGTACGACAACACTTCGCAAAATGATTTTGCCTACCGCACTTTTTGCATGTTCTACCTTTAGCGGGACATTCTTTGCCATGTTTGTTTCCGCATTTACTACATGTCTTATCATTACTAGTACGATACTGAAGATTCGACTGGTTTGACTCTTTGGATTGTTTTGACCGATTTGTTTGTGTTGACTGTTTTGTGTGACTTGTCTGTTTAGACCTTGCACCAGGGAAATTCTTCTGTCTGCTGAGAGTATCTACCGGAAAGTTTGAGGCATTTTCTCCAGAACTCAACGCTTGTGCCTGCGCTCGAGTTTGTTCAGCCGCACGACATACTACCAACGTTTTATCCAATGTGAGATCCTCTTGCCTCAGCAAACGCTCCCTTAGACCATTGTCTAAGATTCCGCAGATAATTCTGTCCTTGATGAGACTATCCTTCAGGGAAGAAAACTCACACGACTGAGAAAGACTCCGCAACTCTGTTGCATACTGATCAATACTCTCATTCGGTAACTGAGCTCTTGTGAAAAATCTATGTCTCTCATACGTTATGTTACGTTTCGGCATGCAATATTCCTCAAATTTGTCTAACACTTTCTCAAGTTTCATGCTCTCACCCTCGGCAAATACA
The DNA here is from genome assembly GCA_036244855.1 of Temnopleurus reevesii. NCBI lineage: Eukaryota > Metazoa > Echinodermata > Echinoidea > Temnopleuroida > Temnopleuridae > Temnopleurus > Temnopleurus reevesii. Next base: position 9,719 of record BQKZ01001800.1, on the reverse strand, counting down.
AACGTATTATACAAATCAAGTGCAGCATCACCAATCACATGTAGAAGCATTGATGTTTGAGACTTTTCATCTTGTTTAGACATTCCAGAGGCAACATTGTACAGATTGAATTTCTGCTTGAACTTTTTCCAGTTTTCAGCCACGTTTCCCTTTAAGTCTAATGGACTTGGTTGTGTCAAATTAGCCATTGTGTTTTTTTTGTTTTTGTCTCTTTTGTGTACTTTTAACTCACATGAATACTTTAATTAACTCTACTTTCTGTCTGTCTGTATCTTTTCAACATGTAGACTTTTGAGCTTAATTAATTCAACTGAGAGTTTTATTTCTTAATGCAGATTTATCCACATTCACAACATAAGTACACCTTAGACTATGCACATTCATGAGCAATAACAGCTATTTACTACGCCGCTGGCTGGCTCGGGCTCGATTCGACTCGACTCGGCGCAGCTCCACACACAACAACACTCCTCCCATCACAGAAAAGAAAATGGAACAAACACACCTGATTTCTTGCTCCGTTTCTGGTCATCTGAACCCTTACTGTGAAGCCTGGGTTGCGATCGGGAACTCTGACACCATATTACAAAGGTGGGGAAACGTCCTGGTGCAATAATGATGACTCTGAGGAGTGTATGGCTTGGTTAACACAATAACTTTATTAAGCTAATTCAACGACGTCATCTTGACTCGATGATCACGACACAAGTGTATCACATGTTTGTTGAGCTGACCTAGATTGCCAGGGCTCAGCTCCCATTACATTAATGCTAGTCTGTGATATGCAGACCCTGATATACTACATATCACTACACAGACCAAGTCTTCAATGGGGAGCTTATATGCATGTAGCTTGTACAGAGCCTTGATAGAGCCAATGTAGTTTTGATAGGCATGACAGAGCCATTTTACCAATATTTATTTGTTTATTACCCTGTGTTTTTGTCAGGGTATGTCATCGAGCCCACATTTATCTAAATTGCATTCTCAACACCTGTTTTGATGGTAAATCTACGTAGTATGCCAAAGTTAAAAACCAACCTCTAACTTAACTGCAGCCCTCAACCGCATTCCATTCTTAAACACAACCTCCTATGACAACCTAAACCTGACATCTTGTTTAAAATTAACACTGGAGTAATTGTTGCTGTTGAGACTATCAGATTATTACTTGTATCGATCTTTATTTCTTGGTAGTCCTGCATTTGCTCACTTTTTCCTGGAGTGTAATGGGTTTGTGAAGACAGAGAAAAAGCCATATCTAGCAGCATCTTACCAAAGGCTCATGGAAGATATCTGGGGTCGTAAGAGGTAGGTCCATTTTTAATGGTGCTTATAGGGGCAGATCTATGACAGGGACTGAGGTTTAAAGTTTGCAGGGGAGGTTTAGAATTTGCAGGGGAGCTATAAATTGCTCTCCTAGTTGCTCTCTAGGAGAATTTTAGGGGAGCCAAATTTAATCATCATGTTGTAAGAGTTGGGTCACAAGAGGAGTAATAAATCCCCCCTTCCTACTGGTGTTTATTGACATTCTTACTCACTGCCATAATTATGTTTGCACGCATTTAGTAAAAAAAAAAATGGAGGCCGGCTCCGTGAATGAAAATGCCATGATTCGATCTTGACCTTCTGTTTAAATGCCGAGAGTAAGAACCACTAATCCTTATTCAAACACTGAAACTTGTTTAAAGACTCTTCTATTTTTGGAAGCATGTCGGTAATATTCTGTATCTAAATACATTATGTCAGTAACAAGTCCCTCTAACAATTGTTCAATTTGCTGCAAATCTACTCTGGAAATTTGTACATTATAACGAAATGAAGATACCTACGCATATTATATAACACAAATGTAAGATATTATGCAGTGATAGACCCATCAATGCCCTAAATTATCATTGAACTGGGCGGTGTTATCGGTTCTTGCACCAAATATGTGTAATATCGTCCATCATTAAGCCCGAGAACTAATACCAGTTGTTCTTAAAGTCTTCTGTATTTTGGTGAAACACCTACTATTACATCTTCTTGCCAATCTCAAGGCCACTAGACTAGTCACTAGACTATATATAACATTTGTTTTACATATTTCTTTTATTTCTTCTTCAGACCCAGCTATTTAACCCCATCAAGTCTTGTGAACAGTGTGAAAGCCGTGTTTCCAATGTTCAAAGGATTTACACAACAGGTGAGAATCTAGAACTTGAGATTAGGCAGGAAAAAATAAGGTTTGGATGCCCTCAATCAAATGACCCTTTGAAAATGGCCAAACCTAAACTTTTTTTACTAATTTTTTTTTCTTTCCACTCAAATTAATAAAAAAAAAATAACAGTAAGATTATAGGAAAAATTGAGAAACAAAATAGAAGATTCATTTTCAGATATTTTAGAGCTTTTTAGGATTTATAATATCTCTGGAAGTAAAAATGCTGTGATGTGTACAAGCCTATACGCAGAATTGGCACAACTAAAAATCCATCAGCCCATGACAGTAAAATAGCCATCAGATATTTTCAGGAGTCTTAGGCGCATGCAATATTTTTTTGTACTGATTCCTGTGGATGCAGATGCTGCATCTATGTAGGTGATATTTCAGATTCCAGGTTTTTAGAAGCACTTGATGATGACTTTTAAGTCTAATCTCTGGACCAAAGCTTTTGAATAACCTTCCCCAATTTATCAGTACAGCAGAACCCCAATTTTGTATACTACTTGAAGTCCTACTGGTTTTCCACTCTGTCCACATTCATTGCAATTTTGTTTTACCAATACTGGGAGTCTTAAGACTGAAAAGATGATTCATAGCACTGATTAGGACATAATAATTTGTGAGACATTATTTTGAGTACCTGGTAATATAGTGCCATTTGCGCACAGCTGAGGCATATACTTATACTATACAAGATGTCAGCATCATCTCATATTTTCACAGCATAATATATATGCCATGTAAAATTCAGTGAGTATTTAGGACTGATAGTTCAAAGTATTTATATTAGAAATAATGTCAAAGAATGCTGAAAGTGTTTTTTAATTCATCTTTACAGGATTCTCAAGAGTTCCTTCGCTGCATCATGGACCGTCTCCATGAGGAGCTCAAAGAGCCAGTCTACCCCGCTCTTGATGACAACAACGACGACCACAACCCCCAAGACAGCCCGGAGAAAGAGCAACCGGTGTCCACCCGGCGACGTACCCGGGCTGGCTCCCCATCCCTCGACCCCACCTATCACCGGACACGCTCCAACGAATCGTTAAGCATCTCGGAGGAAATGGATACTGGTAGTATCCCGGATAATGATCTTTACGTCGGGCCATCACAGGAGGAGGTGGATGAGAGGACGTCACTGCATCATGGAACATCGGCAGCAGGTGGGGAGGAGGCGAGGGGGCATGGGGTAGATAAGAACCATCCGCATCGGAAGAGGACAACAGACTCGTTCTCGGAGACGGAACCCCTGCATCCTAACCCAATGCCAAGTCGGGGTATGTTGAGTTTGATGTCATTTGTATATTTTCTGTTATATCTAAGCCATAAAAGTGATGATAATTATATATTCTTATATAGCGCCTAACACTAAATTTATCAGCCGTCCCTAAGCGTTCTGTAATGAAGCATAATTACCCTGGCTTTAGCAGTGCAGCTGTAAGTAGCGTGTTGCATTTCAAGGAAAAACATCCTGCCAGGTACCCATTCACCACACCTGGGTCGAGTGCAGCACAATGTGGATCAATTTATTGCTGAAAGAAATTACAGTCATTGGTGGGATTGAACCTGCAACCCTCTCGTTTAAAAGCAAAAGTCTAAACCACTACACCACGACTCCTCTACAGCCACAGCCACTTTGTAGTGTTATGCAGGAGAGAAACGGTTTGTTAACAGTGCTTAATAAAAATAATCTCAAAACAAATCTAAGCGTATGTGATGCCCTTGATATTCTTGAAATTTACAACATGAATTAAGAAATTATTATTATTATTATGCTAAAATTGCTCAATGTTTTAAAAAAATGTAATCTTGGACCAACAAAAATAGCAAGAAGTTCTCGCCACAGAGTCTCATCTGCAGATGCCATGGTTAAATTTGCTGTATCTTGAAAATTGTAGGAACAATGAACATCTTAAATTCAGGCAATTAATGTTTAATCCAATAGTTTAGAGATGTAAAGTGAATAGCGTTTTATCAGATGAATTTGGGACGAATCTCCAGATTCCTTTAGCGCTTTAATCTTGAATACCTTTTACAAATTTGTATTTATAGTGAGCAGCAGAACACGAACAACATCATCATCAAGCGCCAAGTATGATCGGGAGGTGTATGACAGTGAGAAAGACATTGATGAAATGGCATCTGGGGACCAGTCCATGAATAGCAGAGATCGTGGTAAGTTCACACTTCACTTTAACTTGAATTTAACACAAACAACTTCGTCACCAAGCACCAAGTATGAACGAGAGATCTATGACAGTGAGAAAGACATTGATGAAATGGCATCGGGGGACCAGGCCATGAATAGCAGAGATCGTGGTAAGTTCACATTTATCTCTAAATTGAATTTAACACAAACAACATCATCCTCAAGCACCAAGTATGAACGAGAGGGTTATGACAGTGAGAAAGACATTGATGAAATGGCATCTGGGGACCAGGGCATAAATAGCAGAGATCGTGGTTCGTAAAGGCTGATCTTTAATTTCAATCTTGTTCATACAGTTGGCAACTGAAAGCAGGATATATCTTATACTGCAAAAGACAAATTATAGATCTTATGATTAGAAATGCATTGATCAGGGTATCATAAGAGACATCATGGTAAATTTTCATTTTCTTCTGTCAGCAGTTTTTCATTATATTTGATTCAATTTGCTTTCTCTACCCCAACCATCCCCAACAAAAAGAGGAAAGCTATACAAATTAAGGACAAAATCAATAAATGAATAAAAAAAAATCAATCAAAAGATATTCAAATTTGAATGATGCACACCGTTTAACCCAATTTCTCTCTCTCTGTCTCAATTTGTACTCATTTGTTGAGATGTCAGGCTTGCTCTGCATTCTTATATACTTTGGTCAGTATCCTGATAGTGAGATTCTAACTTATGATAACCCAGGTCTAAGTCATTACAATTTAGACCATTGGTTTAACTTGTGAAAACCCTGGGTATAAATAACAATCATGGCTTAATCCTGGGTTAAGTCAAACCTCGCTATCAGAATATGTGCCATTGAGTCATAAAATACTATTTGGACTTTGATATTCACAGGGAAGAAGAAGAAGCAGCCTCCTCGATACCGTAGCATCATTTCTGATGTCTTCGATGGGAAGATCCTCAGCTCTGTTCAGTGTCTCACCTGTGAAAATGTAAGTCTCTTTAGTAGCTTTTAGCAGCCCCCACCCTCCATGACCAACTTAGTGATTTGTTGATAAATTAGTTGTACCTGCTTTTTTTTTTACTTTTAAAACTTTATAGTCTTTCAAAGATTTTTAATATGACAATTATGCACATTTATGATATCAATAATCATAAGTCAATTAAAGTATCACATGACATTAAGGAATGAACCTGATACAAGCTCATATAACAGACAACTGATAAATGTTGTATCAATTTCTGAATATGTTGTTCATATTGTTGTATTCTATTGTATTATAGTTTACAAGCAGAAATAGATGAAAAAATATGTGAATGCAAAGAGAGGGGTTTCCCCCCTCCTTCCGCCTCCCTGATGCCAAGTTACCCTAACATCTTATGAGAGGGATGGCAGAGAGGAGGATCATAAACATTCTTAACCCCACGATATATTTTCACTTTCAAAATGTGTATATTTTTTAAGCAAAGACATACAATTTGTCTAGAAATGTAATACGTTTACTTGATTAAACCATTTGACTGCGGGGAACCGGGAAGTCCTTACACACAGTTTATGGGATTTACAGAATTCAGTAGTCAAGGGGTTATGTAAGGTAAGGATTGGAATGAACAAAAAAAAAAGCATATGTATGAATTTCCACATTCTATTTATATTGGTAAACTTCACTTCCTTTGTGTTCATCTACATTATTGTGTATAGTATGTCAATTGATTGCTTGAAAATTTTCAAAAATGTATTCCTTCCCTTAGAGAATTTGAATACAAGCTACTCGAATGCTATATTTGAAAGAAAATATTTAAAAAATGAAATGAATAAAACAAAAATGAAATTATTGTTTTGTTGATGTTTCTAGATTTCTTGCCAGAAGGAGACGTTTCAAGACCTGTCCCTACCCATACCAGGGAAGGAGGACCTAGCTCGTATTCAGGGCATGCCCAATAAATCAACAGTCACTTGTACAGATACGCACAGGAATGCAGGATGGATTGCTTGGTTCTATAGCTTCTTACCAGTGTAAGTATAGAGTAAATATAACTCGAAAAAGAGACTATTAAAGAAGAATGACGAAGCCATTATCAAGCCTGGAATGTGTGGGTTTTGATGAACGAAATGCGAACGTAGTGCGAAAAGTGATTCGTATTGTGACATCAAAAAAGGGAAAACATTTCAAGCAGAATAGAGAAAAATATGGACTAACTAAACAACTTCCACTGAAGCCTTTGAAATGGTTATATGCACACAAGAGAAAGTACATGTATTTCCCCGATTGATTTGGTATATTCCTGTTCAACACTTCTCAGCAGAATAAGAGGAAGGAATTTTCATTTGTGTACATAATAGAGCTATGCATCCACAACGCACTGCTTGAAAGGCTGTAAAATTTAGTAAATAGACATGCACAATAACAATACGACTGCTAGAGTGTGGCAATTATTTTCTCAGATATAAAAGGCATTTGATTTACGACAACAATGCACTTGCACTTTGCTTTCAAGAGCGGAGGATGCCGAGTCCATACGCATGTACATGTGGAATCTTTCATTGCTATACACATAACGAACTTATGTTTATATTTTAATACCTATGTCTCTAATCATTTTTCAGAAGCTGGATATGGGGCCCAAACATCACTCTTGATAACTGCCTGGCAGCTTTCTTTTCGGCTGATGAACTGAAAGGTACTTATAGCAAACCCAACGTATCTACCAAAGGGAAATAATTTTATTCAATTTTCCTGTCCAGACAATAAATTTACATGAAAATTGTGGCCAAATAATGATGTTTACATACTATGTTGCATATAACAATTGTGTCATGTCATTTATGTTATATAGGGCCCCAAAATCTAACATTATTTAGCTACTCCCCTATTAGGTTACATTATTTTTAAGAAAGATTTAATAAATAGATGGATATAAGAATCGCAATTGAAAGAACAATGTAAGAATTTCCGGAGGCAAAAATCGTCCTCAAAGTTACGGCAACAATAAAGTTTTTCAGTGCGACATTTCTAATGAAATTAACCATTTATTTCTTGTTATCGTAAATTCTTTTTCAATTTGTTGCTATGTAAAATGTTAAATAAAGTTTTTAAGAGCAAATATTTCATATGATATTGACTATTTATATCTAGAGCTTGTGAGTTCTTCTTCAATTTTGCTATACAAAATTTAAATGGTTTAAACATTAGTCCAAGATATTGCCCACCTCTCAAGAAAAAACTATCATATAGTGCATTTTCTTATGGGAGTACAAACAATAAAATGTTTTTATTGGATTTTTATTCTTCAGGTGACAACATGTATAGCTGTGAAAAGTGTAAAAAGTAAGTTCAATCAACTTTCCTTATTCTACAAGAAGTTCTCATCTTTGTTTGCCCATCCCTAGTAATGTCTAGCAATATTCTTGATATCACATTTTCAAAAATTCACATCATGTGCAGCACTTATTTATTGGTTGTAATCTGTTGTAATTGCATGATATCATCCTGCTTTCACATTTACAGAATATATTCTTTGTATGCATATTGTTCTACTTTTGTGTCAATTTTATGCCTGTTGTGTTAATTTCTCATTTTACCCCATGTTTTTGTGTTTTTACCCATCAGACTCAGAAATGGAGTCAAGTTTGTGAATGTCATAGAACTCCCTGAGGTGCTTTGTATCCACTTGAAGCGATTCCGTCACGAATCCTTCACCTCTTACTCCTCCAAGATTGGCAGCTATGTCGCGTTCCCACTGGACAGTCTGGATATGACACCATATCTTGCTAAAGGTATGAAGATAGATAGATATGTAGATAGACAGGTTGATAGAAAGATACATAGAGAGAATGATGGATGGTTAGTTAGTAAAATAGATGGGAAATGGATAGATAGATGAATGAATGTATAGATGTATAGATGTATAGATGGATAGCTGGATAGCTGGATAGATGGATGGATAGATGGATAGAGAGATAGATAGAGAGATAGAGAGAAACATAGATAGATAGATAGATAGATGGATAGATCAATGGATGGATAGATTGATAGATACTGAGATAGATAGATAGATAGATAGATAGATAGATAGATAGATAGATAGATAGATAGATAGATAGATAGATATATCGATAGACAGACAGACAGATACAATGTAGGTGCATTGATAGATGAACAGATAGATAGTGGATAAATGGATAGATGGGTGGATAGATTGATAAATAGGTAGATAGATAGATAGATCGATTTTTAGATTGAAAGAAAGATAAATAGAGAGATTGATAAATACATATAAGTAGATGGATGGATGGTGGATGAATAGATAAATTCTAACCTTATATAGTTCAGTGTTTTTGATAATCTTGCTCTTTTTTATACAGGATGCAAGAACAAGTGTGCTACCTATGACCTGAGTGCTGTCATATGTCATCATGGCACTGCTGGAGGTACGGTTGAATTATTTTTATAGAAAATTATATATTTTTCAGTGATTATCATAAAATATGAACATGCATACACAGGACGGTTATATGAAACGGTCATAGCGATAGTCATAGTATTGTGATTTTGTTATTTAAAAAAAGTATTGAATCAAGCTTTGTGACCTATGTTACATGTATTCCATGCAAACTGATGAAAAAACAACAAAAAATGCAAAAGAGGAAGAATTATACAGGCACTATCCGGATATCTTTGAAAGTTTGATAAAGCGTATCATGGATTCTTTGTTCCCGCATTTGCCTATGTAGGTAATTTTAGCTTTTTTAGAGCAATGAATGATGATTATGAAGCCTAATATTTTGACAGCTTAGTTTCAGGTCACCATCAACCAATAAGTACAATTTAGGATATGGCATTTAAAATTTTGTTTAACAATGTTAGAAAAAATCTTTTAAACCATGTCTTTAATACAAATGTAAGATTCTTTATTTACTTATCAGACATTCTCTGTGTCTGTGCATTTATCCTTGTTTCAATAATGATGTATTATATTGTTTTATATTGCCTTTTTTCCATCCTTTTTACTAATACTGCAATTTTTTCATTCTGTTCAGGTGGTCACTATACAAGCTATGCTCAGAACTGGCTGAACGGCCAGTGGTACGAGTATGATGACATCTATGTAACAGAAGTCAGTGCACTGCAAGTGGCAAACTGTGAAGCTTACGTTCTCTTCTACAAGTAAGTTGTGATCCTTTCTTGATAAATATGTAACAGGATTATGTAATAGAGTGTTTTCGAAGACAGAGGCTTGTGGATGGTAGAAAACAAGTGCGCAACTGATGTGCTCATCATTTATTGTGCACATCAGATGCACTTTCATTTTCTACGGTCTGCCTCCGTCCAGCAATTTTGAAAACA
>BQKZ01001799.1:49806-62126 GCA_036244855.1 Temnopleurus reevesii | reverse complement strand
GGGGTCTTTTCATTTCATTTTCCTGCTCCTGTCAAACAAATATTAGTTTTGGGTAGATTCTACTTTTAAAAGCGCACCTATAGCTCGTGGGCCAATCAATAGGCACTTGGTACTTGATCGCGATTCTTGCAACACCACCGCCAAAAGAGAAGGTTTTGATCGAATTATTTTGATCGCCGTCAGAATAATGAGGCGGCTTTCTAGCCCTAGGATACCCAAGGGTTCACAGGGTTAATTTGTATAACACATGATGAACTTCAACCGGACTAAACAATTTTTGGGTTTGTAAACTAAATCTAAGATCTGCTCAATATCCGTCTATATATGCACTGCATTTCTTTATTTCACCACTATCGACACGTCATTACCGCCATCTTTTCTTCAAATCCAGAAAGCCACATTGTTTTGAAATTCCATAGGGCTTCCTCGATTATTATGTATGAGTCATAACCACTGTGGTTACCAAAGCGAAGTAACCTTTCACAAACAGCAAATAAAGAAGAGAAATTGAAAATACATGCCTCTACAGTTTTGTTTTCATTTCGATATTGCTATCTTTCACACTAAATAAATATTAGCTTGTAAAATAATGATACATTCTTCATTTTGTGTTTTCATGTGAATTTCAAGAGTGAACGGATGCCTCCAAAAGTCGAGGGCATTCCCAAGAATTACGTCATCGGCTGGGGGAAAACGTGACCCGGAAGCAATATTCTTCCTAACAAAGCAAATCTCACCTACGCTGATCAGAAGTAGTCCATTTATGCAACTCGTAGCTGATTAATTTGTTGATTATTGTTCTTCGTTTAGACGTAGATTGTTTTCGAGGGCTTACTGGGAATTAATCGTAGCTTTATCTTCCAAGATAAAGTCAGAATCTTGGGGAATTACCCCCTGCGCAACGATAAGCCGACGCCCAGGAAGTTGATAACTCGGTGACCCCGCGATATCTACACGATGTCGACTGCCGATTTCTGCTGTCCGAAACAAGATCTAAAATCAACGGAAAATTAAAGAAAGGGACTAAAATTTGCAATTTACCTCGGCGTGCGGATGAGAGATAAAGGTGAGCATTATTATCTGTGTTTTTATTGCTTTTTTATTCGATAGTTTTTATGTTGTTAGGGGTTTGATTCACGTTAACCGAAATGATCGCATTCGCATTCGCAGTGCAGTTGTAGACTTTATCCGTGCATTTGCATCCATTTCATTCAGTCTTCTGAGCTCCACTGCACTGGGTCAGCGGTTCAAAGGAGTCGGACTGTCACCCGTGTTGAATAAATAAAAATGAATAGTCAACAATACAGTCGTCCATGTAATTACTATCCTGTGCCTCTTGCGAAAGAACCTGTGTTTAAATCATTTTTAAATGCCAATGAGAAAATGAAGTATTTTTGCATTCTTATTCTTATTGTGGTCAGAACAAACATAAAATTTTGATGAGTTTATGCAACTTTTTTTATGCAAGAGCCAAAACAAAAGAAGCTGGATTTGCATGTGTGTCATAAAGTTACATGTAACTGTTAGATCTATGCACGATGTACAAATGACTTCTTCTTCTTCTTCTTTAGTTGGTTTCCTCCTGGTCAGGAGAACTGCGAGGTTCAGGAAGTCGCAGACTGGCGATCCTTTGTCATTTGTGCGGTGCAATTCAGCATCGGGTGTTGCATGCACAAAAATAAATGCGCTAACCCGGGTGACTTGCTGATTCTGCTTGGTTGCACAGCAAACAATCACTGGCACCGTGGCACGCGACTGCGCATGCGTTCGATTTCAATGCGATTCTTCTCCATGCATTGAGTGTTAGAAAGGATCACCAGTCGTTCATACTGCCGTGTGTAGATCAACACAATTATGAAACACAAGCTGTTCGTAGTGCTACGCATGACTGGTGATTCTTTCTCAAGTGCTACCTCAGGATCAGCAATCTGGGTTATCTTTGAGTGCAGAAAGGGATCACTAGTTGTGCACACAGTTGTGCACAAATAGTTTGTGCGCATGAACATTTTTATGAAACAACCCTGGGTTGGGTTTGATAAAGCTGTTCGTAGACTAGATCTACGCACCAACGTACGAACGACTGGTGACCCTTTCTCACACTCAATGATAACTCTTGGCGCTGAATCGCAACGAAGAAATGATCACCAATAGTTTGTTCAGTCATGTGTAGATCTGCGCACAGCCTTTTAAAACACAACCCTGGTGTTTGAAATATATTTTTGTCAGCTATTTTGCAGTTTAAATCCCCTCTCATTAATATGATTGACATGAGAGGGCATGCACAGGCCATGTTTTTCTTGACTAAGGGGGTGTCGTTCAAAAGTTGCGATTGATCGCTAGTTGCCAATCAAAATCATTGTTTCATGTGTGTCTTGTTCAATGCACATACCGTGGACGAATGAAATGCATGTTACAATTTGCACAGTTGCAGTTGATTTTGAACAACACCCCCTTTAGTTGAACTGATGAAATCCTTCATTTGAAAGTACAGACTGTGTCACGCCACAGGAGGAAAGAGTTGCTTTGGGGACAGCATGCCAAAATGGCCTGAGTTAAGACGAGTTTTTAAATTTGTGGAAATCTTACGAATTTTAAGCTTCTGGTTACGAACTTACGATTAGCTGATTTTCAGCTGCTGCCCAAAAAAAGAGACCTTTTTTTTGACGTGATAAAGGGGGACTGAAATTTTCAGTCATGATTAGATTGAATTTTCTTTTTCTCTTACTTTTTTTTTCTTGATAAATTTATATCCTAAATCCTTGTCGCTATATATATATATGGAAGTTCAACACAAATAGATTTGATGTCTAATACCCATCTATGTTGATGGTATTGCTTTTAATTTGGTTAGCGAAAGGAAACAGTCATTGAGTTGGACCATAGCATAAATGGTATGTACATGTACAATGCAGACTGTATATTAATTAGTGTATTAGGTGATTTTTTAAAAGATATAGGCCTACCAAATTGGTATGGATCAGGTCGTAAATAAGATTTTCCAGAATCGGAACCAAAGTTTTGATCTGATTTTTACAGGAAATCATGGGTTATAATCATGTGGTCAAGACTGGTTTTTATAGACAAGACCCTACCAGTTGCTATGCTGATGTAGGGTTAGATCTGATATATAATTGATTGAAGATCTGAAATTACAGGTATAGATTTGTAAAGGTCGGGATGCTGAAAGTGATGTGAAACAAGATGATGTATTCACAAGTTGCTTTACATACACAAATATAACTGTGTACGAAATAAGGAGAGAAAATTGTACGTATTTTGGAGTATTTTACACCGAACACGCCAATCAGCCATGATTCCTACGGTGTGCTAAGTGCTTTCGCACGGGGGAGCGTCGGCCTGGAATGGGCAGAGCGATCGGTGGTATTGTCTGTGGTGTGTGAGTTCGCATACATTTTGTATGTGAAGCATGCTGTGCTAGGGAGGGAGACCGCAGCATCATTTTTTATTTTGCGATAATTATGCCAGTTTTTGATCGATTTTAATCAAACAAACTATGAACATGCTCTAATTTGCCATTGAAAAACTGAATTATGGTAATACTTTTATTACAGCTCACAAAGTAGTTAAATATCTGAAGCGCCATCCTCCCAAAACTGGTCTATCGGTTTAACAACTTAATTCTGAAGATTGCAGAAAACCATGACTGTAATATAACTGACGATGAACCACAACTGGAGACGAACAGGAGAGAACCAAAGGCGATGAATCATGAAAGTCTTGTTGCAGTACACTGATTTATTCTGAGGATCTATAAATGGCAGATTCTCTGTCAGTATACTTCTACTTCTACTTCTACTTCTAGGTTGATACTCATTGTACGCCTGTTTAGCATCTTAATGAGGAGCACTTTTATAGGGTGGTGCTTTAATAGGGAAATGTGTTTAGTGCTCAATTACAAATCCCTTACCAAAATCGATGTAATAGGAATAAAAAAAAAACAAAAAGAAAAAAATATATATATATGTAACTTATATATTGTTCATGAAAGTCAAGAAGGGTTATGATCATGTGGTCAAGAATGGTATTTATAGACAAGAACCTTACCAGTTGCTATGCTGATATAGGGATAGATCTAAAATTAGTATATGATTAAAGATCTGAAATTTTATTCTGAAGATTGAAGAAAACCATGACTGTAATATAACTGACGATGGACGACAACTGGAGACGAACAGGAGAGAACTAAAGACGATGAATCATGAAAGTCTTGTTGCAGTTCACTGATTTACTCTGAGGATCTAAAAATGGCAGATTCGTTGTCAGTATACCTTATTGCCTGAAATGACTCTCATTGACATGATTACATATTCAAATATTCAAATAAAAGTTTGATAAACAAAAGAGAAAATAGGGAACCCAACTGAATAAACAAACCCAAGAAGCACCGTGAGCAGAAGGGACAAAAGACTGGGACAAAGTAAACAACTTCATTCAAGCTTTCACAATAGCTTCATGATTGCTAGTGAAAGTCCCAGGTGCGACTATTGTTCAACATATTTTCCACAGAACAAGAATGATGGACATTTCTATTGTGTCCATCTAGCTATTTGTTAATGCTTGAATAAACAAACCCAAGAAGCACTGTGAGCAGAAGGGACAAAAGACTGGGACAAAGTAAACAACTTCATTCAAGCTGTCACAATAGCTTCATGATTACTAAAGAAAGTCCCAGGTGCGACTATTGTTCAACATTTTTTCCACAGAACAAGAATGATGGACATTTCTTTTGTGTCCATCTAGCTATTTGTTAATGCCTAAATAGAGGTTGCTCCAGGACTGAACTTGAGAATTTGCAGGGGAGCTTTGATAATGAATGATAAAGCTCACAAGGAGAGTTTGAAGGAAGCCAAATTCAGGTTTACTATGCAACTTGTATGCATACTTCTAACTCAAAGGTTGTAAAGCTCGTCCGAGGCTTGCTTGACATAGCAACAGGTAAACTGGATTCCTAGTATGGTAGTCTTTTTGTCAACCGATTTAACTACGTTTGTTGGCAAGAAACACACATAAATTTGAATATAAGTAAACCTGCCTATTGGGTTTTCATGTAGTAAGATTGGGATACAAGGGGCTCTCTAAATCACTCCCCTGAAAGCATCTAAGGGAAGCTTTAGGAGAGCAATTGCTCTCATTCCCCTTTAGGTTTACATTGTAGTTCATTTTTCTTTTCTTTGTCTCAGGCCTTTGTCCCTTTTGCTCGCTCACAGTGAAGAGATTAAAAAAATGGGATAAAAAATGAGATGACAAATAGCATATCTTGGAATGTCAATTTAAGTGTGAAAGAATAGGCTGAACTAATGAGCTGAACTAATGAGCTGAACCTAAGAGTCAGATGAGAAATGTAGTGAGTGAACAAACCTAAAGCCCCGGTCACATAGGACCCAGGAAGCAACACGATTCACCCCGACTCGTTGTTCTGAGGCAGTTAACTGTGAATTAACAAAGAGTCGGGATGAATCGAGTTGCTTCCGGGGCCGTTTGTGACCGGGGCTTTAGGGAAGCTTTAGGAGAGCAACTGCTCTCATTCCCCTTATGGTTTACATTGTAGTTCATTTGTCTCAGGTCTTTGACCCTTTTGCTCATAGTGCTGAGATAAAAAAAATGGGATAAAAAATGAGATGACAAATAGCATCTTGGAATGTCAATTTAAGTGTGAAAGAATGGGCTGAACTAATGATCTGAACTAAAGAGTCAGATGAGAAATGGAATGAGTGAACAAACCTAAATAATTTCAGGGAATACATTTTAAGGGGAGTGAGAGCAATTGCTCTCCTAGAGCTCCCCTTAAATGCTTTTTGGGGAGTGATTTATAGAGCCCCTTGTAACCCCAATTTTGCTACATGAAGACCCAATAGGCGGGTTTACTTATTCAAATGTATGTGCGTTTAACGTAGTTCCGCGGTATTGCATAGGCCGGTTGATGACAATAAGACTACAATACTTGGAATCCAGTTTGCATACATTACCTGTTGCTATGTCGGGCAAGCCTCGGGCAAGCTTTCGGGTTGTCAAGAACAACCTTTGTGTTATATAGGTATGCATCAAATTTGCATCTTAGTAAACCCGCCTATTTAGATCCCCTAAAACTCTCCTTGAGAGCATCTACAGTATTGATCGAAATAATGTGAACAGATTCCCACCATGTCCCACCAAGGCCTATGTAAAACGCATGCATTTTCGTGGGAGAGCTATCTGTAGCCCCCTGCAAATTCTTAAATTCAGTCCCTGAAATAGGTAACGGAATGGAGCAAAGGCTGTCACAATGAAAAGAAGAAAACATGGATGATGAAGTTGAATAAGAAGAGAAGAATGGAAAAATGCCAGACCCTTTGGAAGGTAAAGAGGAATTTAAAAAAGTGTATGATTTTATCCTATTTATTTAAAATCCAGACAGTTTAAAAAGTAAATGAAACAAACCAGAATTGTTTCACGTCAGAACCTTTAGGTTTCAGAAACTGTGACAGTCCCAAGGAAGTTTATAAGACCGGCGCTATACAAGAGGCCATCATCATGTGCAGCCCAAAGAGGAGTTAATTTGGTTGAAAAGACAGTGTTTACATGCCTCAGAATGACATGTGCATATATGTGTACATTACATCATAGTGACTGACGAAGTCTTATCAGTAGTGACATCATGATGGCATCACACTTGGTTTCATATGAAATGATTTAAACTTTGCTTGCTTCTAATTTTGGGAGAAAACTATTCTTATTTTGGATTTTACTCAAATAAATCTCTTCAATGAATATCAAGAATGAATATGCTGCAATCCCACTTAATGTTTTCTTTGGAACGTGCCTTTTTTAGTGATGTTCTTGGATGGATAGTATGAAATAATTATGGATAGTATGAAATAATTATTGTCTGATTTGCTTCAAACTTTTTCTCTCTGTTGATCTGATTTATCTGCGTTTATCAATACAAGATTTTTCTGGCCAATAACTTCATACTTAGTCTTTAAAATGTGAAATAGTGAATGTTGTGTCATCAGGTGTTTATGTTTGATATTGGATTTTACTTGAAGTGGATCATTGGAAATCCTTAATTCCTTTGAAGGGTGTAGGGGGGCGAGGGGGGGGGGTGATAAGTGAAACTGGCAGATGAATACTGAGATTTTAGATTATTCAGAGATTTGAAAAGAAGTAAAAGTCTCAAATGATAGAGATTTGAAAACAAGGAAAAGTTGCAAATTATAGAGAGTTGAGAACAAGTAAAAGTCTCCAATTATTGAGAGTTGAAAACAATAAGAATGCTTTGATAAAGCAGATGGAAATTAAATATTTGTGTTTTTTTTCATGAACCAATAAAACTGAAACATCCTGCATTAAAAAGTTTACGTTCCACATCATTGTGACTTGCCTTTCCCAATAGTACAGTATACTGTAGGCCTACATGTGTACATGTGCATGTTTTGCACTGTATCAAACATATTTCCCAGGGTTTAGAGGGAAAAGATAAAGCTTTCCTTGTTATCAAAATTACGTACAGGTAGCTGCATATCACATTATCAGTATTCAGTACGGAAATACTTCATGCAAATTTATGGCAGTTGAGTCATTGTTTTTGTTTTCTTAGTATTATAGCATTGTTTTTGATGATGAATTTGAGTCTAAAAGCATGTGTCACTATCGGTGAAAGTGAACATTTTTGCTGCTTCATAAAGTTCATAGTGAGTCCAGTCCCAATTTCAATCAGATGAGACAACAGTTTAATAATCTCTTAAGAGACTGATCATCGTGATATGAACAAAATAATTGTTTGCATAATCGTAAAGTAGTCAAGATACTTTTTAATGTTTTATCGTGACTTGCCTTTCCTAATACACTGTAGTATAGTATAGATCTACATGTGTACATGTGCATGTTGTGCACTGTATCAAACATATTTCCCAGGGTTTAGAGGGAAAAGATAAAGCTTTCCCTTTTATCAAAGTTACTTAGCTGCGAATCACATTATCAGTATGCAGTACAGAAATACTTCATATATGGCAATTGAGTCATTGTTTTTGTTTTCTTAGTATTGTAGCATTGTTTTGATGATGAATTTGAGTCTAAAAGCATGCGTCACTATCAGTGAAAGTGAACATTTTTGCTGCTTCATCGTGAGTCCAGTCCCAATTTGAATCTGATGAGACGACAGTTTGATAATCTTTTAGAGTCTGATCATCATGATCTGAACAGAATAATTGTTTATCCAATCATAAAGACGTCAAGATACTTGTTTATGTTTGATTTTCATCTTGAAATAAACCCTCTTCTTTGTTTTGTTTAGTCTAAAACCATGGCAACCGTGCAACTTGTTTGTTATTTTTATGTACTACATGTTCATGTAAATCCACCCACCTAGTTTTGAAACCTATAATAAGAAACAAGGCTTCCGGGTTTGTTGATTTTGCACTACTGCCTGAGATAGGTCGCTAATCTGGGATTCCGACACACTTGCTGCCTGGTAACGGGGTCGTATTTCATAGATGTCACTGTTTACGGCTCCCTTTAGGGTTGCCAATTTGCTGAGGAGTTAATCACCATTAGTCATGGCGGCTTCCTCTCGATATCGTAATCACCGGCTAGAGAGAGACGCATGCATTTCCATGTTTATGATTGCTTTCCTATAGTTGTAGACATTGAAATGCCAAGTGTGTGCCTTTGTGGGGTTACGCTGGCAAGGCTATTTTGAATCAGACTGTTCTGAAGGTTCTTGGTTCAATCAACAAGCCTTTGGGTTCTGATATTTTTAAGCAAGGCCTGTTCTTAAAGTTCTTGTAATAAAGCTGTGATCAATTTTAAGTTGCAGATGCACCAATCAAAATCATTATTTCATAGGTGTCTTGTTAAAAGCACAAACAGTGAGCGAATTAAAATCTACATTCTAATTTGCAACTGATGCAAATGATTTTTGATCAATTGCAATGTTTTGTGTGAGCAACACTCCTTACATGTAAATCTCCCAAGCTTTTAAATTTCTGTATGTTGTAGTAGATAATTCATGATATAGCTAGTGAAACAACAAGACAACATATTGCATGATGATCAGTATTTTGGCTGTTTTACAGATTTATGAACCAGCTCGGCCTTATGACCTATTATGTGAAGATCTTCGCTTTTATTTCTGATACATCTCCTCTGTGGGGAGTTTAGTGGGAAAATCAAATGCACTTCATGTTTATCAGAAGAATAATTTTACCACTCTCTCATGAACATCTTGGAATTCTGTTCTTATTTTCGAGCAATTTCTCCCCTTCTTAGTCTGAAAAATTATATTTTTTTCCTTTAAATACTAGTAGATAGTAATGTTTTCCTGAATGAATCATTCTGAAGAAGGATGGTTACATTATATACAGACATTATACTTTGTCAGAATGATATCAAATCTTTAGAATGTTGTGACATTTATATTGTATAAGAGAAATCATGATTTCTGGGAAAATTATCAATTGCTGGTTGATAAACTGTCACATTTTCGTGCTTTCAAAACCTGTCACAGTGTGATAAATGATTATTTCTTGATAAATTCCAATTCCTTGTTCATGTACTTCTGTAATGGAAAAGGATCATTGAAAGATGTAACCTTTAATTTGTAATCAGACCCTACAATTAATCACTGGAACATGATCTGCATTACATGTATTGATCATGACTGTCCATTAAGCTGGTAGATGTACAGTGAACTGAAATATATACATGTACATTCCATATTATTCTGACTGACTCTTCATCACCATAATCAAATTTCTATGGAAGCCCGGAAGTATGAGCTACACCATGCCATGTGCATCATGAAAGTGTTAACATTTTTGACCCAGGACATGATATTTGTATCCGTGGTCACAAACTTTGCCAAAATTGCCACCCAGGGCGGTGTTTCACCAAATCGTTCTTAAAGTTAAGCACGACTTTAAGGTAGACTGGTATCAATTCTTGCGCTGAACATTTGCACTTTCTATTATGAATTATTACGCACAAGAAGAGATACCAGTTGATCTTTAAGTCGTTCTGAAAGTCTTTCTCATCTTGGTGAAACACCTCCCTTGTCTGGGGATGAAAATTTGTTCATCCAGCAGTCACAAAACTTGTGTCTTCCATAGGGGCCTGGGCAGTTTTTCACCAAGATACAAAAGACCATGAGAGCGATTTGTATCAGTTCTTGTGATAAATGGTTGATTATTGTGCGAGTATTCACTGAACTGACGGTACCAATCATTCTTAAAGTCTTTCTTTACTTGGTGAAACACCGCCCTGGCCACAAACTTTGCATCTTGGGGTTTCAAACTTTGCGTTGCAGATTGTAACATCAATTAAAATTACAATTTTTTTTACATGACTGCAAAATTTATGGCGCACATGAGCTGTCATTCAGTGGACCTTTGGGGGCGGGGCCCATGAATATCTGAGTATTTGCCAGATCATCATTTTTCTCTGACTTACATGTAGTGTGTCTATCAGGAAAATGTTTTATTGGTTTTACTGTGCATAATAAACAAGTGGAGAAAATTTTTATTGAAGTATTATAAAAGACAAATATACTCTGTTTGTGCTACAGTGTATGTATACATGTGTAATCTAGTCCAGGTTGTTGGATCTATCATATGAAAAAAAATCTGGTTTTGATATTTTTAAAGTATCTAAATTCTATTCAAGAAAATCTTGACCCAACTGAGTTGAAATTGTTTTACCATGCTACAAGTTTTGGCTCCTTATAAATGCCGTGTTTGGTCATACATGTCATACATGTACAGTGTATTACATTTGATATTGCAATTTGATATTTTGATCTTAGCTGTGCTAAATCCATTATCAGATAACACTGCATCATGAAGCCGGATGTAATCAGTTTCATTTTTTTTCATAATACGGCGGGCTCTGCATTATCCCAAGTTTACCCAACTCAAGATTCTTGTCTAGTCTGCCTTTCTTCTTTATAAATATGTTGTCAAACTACTCTTATACACAGTGGTTGTAGTATTTTAAAACCAAATCACAAGATTCTTCAAACTCGCTTTGTATTGTATATTCTTGCTATAACGATTGTAAGCTTTATTTTGAAATTCACAAGGATTTTTATTTTGACCGCATTGTCCAATGTCACAGTAAATTCACACCCAACATGAAGCAAATAATTAAAAAAGATCATGAATTTACAAAATTCTAAGCAAAATATCAAATAATTATAATTCATTTTTTAACACAACATTTTAAAAGAGGTGATAATTACAATTGCACAGTATATATTATGATCAATTTGTGATTGCACAAGATCTCTAGGATACCTCCAGGGCCCCATGCTTGACTTTTAATTTATCTTCCATGCTTGACTTTTAACCTATCTCCGTGCTAGACTTTTAACCCATCTCCATGATTTTTACTGTTCTTCGAAGAACTTTGTTTGTTGAAAGTTCCACTGAAAAATGACAGAGAAGTTGATGTATCAGTTTCTAAGACAGTCACTTTTTTTTTTTGGGGGGGGGGTTAAGTCTTGTATTACAGTTTCCTTGTATGGAATAGAGTTTTTTTTTAAATAAAATTCCCTGAAAATTACAAGTCCCCACACACCTTTTCATCTAAATACTACAATTTAAGAAGTTAATGTGTTGATTTACGGCATTCTATAGATCAGTATAACTTATGTGCATCCCGATGCATGGAGGTATTTCCATTTTCAAGAAATACATATGGGTGTTTTTTATATATAGATTCTGCCGATGATATATTTGTAATATTTATATCATTTTATTTTGTAGGCCTATAGACATTGGGCTTGAAAGAAATTATTTTTCTCATGTGAAATTGGAAGGGGGCAGGGCAAGATTGTGTGAATGATGCTTCCCATTGGTGATGCATGGTGGACAGCTGAAGTTAGCAATGGCAATAGCATCTTGGGATGCCCACTTTATACTGACAATATACTCTCACTGTTAAAGGGAGTCTGTAATTTTATTATCTTTCTCATGTGAAATGGGAAGGGGGCGGGGTAAGAGAGTTGGACAGCTGAAGTTAGCAATTTGACAGTAGCATCTTGGGATGGCCTCTTTACCCTGACGTTGTACTCTCACCGTTAAAGCATGGAATTATCAACAAAGGGTTATATTATCTTTCACATGTGAAATGGGAAGGGGGGGGGTGGGGCTGGAGTCTTGATGATGCTCCCCATTGGTGATACATGGTAGACGGCTGAAGTTAGCAATGACAATAGCATCTTTGGATGCCCACTTTATACTGACAATATACTCTCACTGTTAAAGGGAGTCTGTGGTTTTATTATCTTTCTCATGTGAAATGGGAAGGGGGCGGGGTAAGAGAGT
>BQKZ01001799.1:6289-37815 GCA_036244855.1 Temnopleurus reevesii | reverse complement strand
CCAATTTAAGGAGCCCATGAGGGGTGTAAATCAAAACTTTGAAAATTCATAACTTTTGAATGGATTATCCGATTTTGCTCAAATTTTCACAGTTTGTTCATCTTATTTTTCTTCAGTTAATGAGAGCAATTTAATCTCTGAGTGTAGTTCCCCTTTAACTTTTTTAAATGTCGGTGTGAGCCTACCAATGATCGAAAACATCTACGTATGTTTATCAAAGTTTTCATTTTTGTGTTTCATAAATCTGTGTGTGTACAGTAGATCTGGGAATGACTGGTGACCATTTCTCTGGCGGGATTTAGTGCTTGGTTTTATCATTTAATGTAGAAAAGGGTCACCAGTGTTTCATAGAGTCGTGCGTAGATCTTGATACATGTACGCACTATGCACCATTCTACGAAAGACTGGTGATCATTTTATCGGTGGGGATTCAGTGCTGTGGTTTATCATTAAATGCAGGAAGAGGTCACCAGTCGTTCGTGGAGTTGTGCACATCTCTACAAACAGCTTCATGAAGCACAACTCAGATATCATTCTTGAAATTCAAATTACATGTACTGTAGCTGATGAGAATGTTACCCTTGTATATCTGTTACAATGTACAGGAAACGATCCATTACATGTGCAGATTGCCTCACCATTAGGCTATGTGTCAGACTTTCAAATGACGCCGATAAATGTAATAGATCGCTTTTGCATTAGAGGCAAAATGTTGTTATAGGGGGTTCACGTACAGACACACAAAAAATGTTAGGGGTAGGGCCTGTCCCGCTCAGCCCGCTCAGCCCTATCCCCCACCCACGGCCCTGTTTTGCTATGCACTGTAATCTAATGTACTCTAATCACATTTTAGAGGGAACGTGTGTTGCATGCAGGACTTGTTGTTGCTAGGTTGGGCCTATTACAATGTTTGTCCAACCTTAGTAACGCTAATATATTCAATTTGCTTTCTGACTATTGGAATGTCATCAGCTTGTGAACAGCTGAATACACTTTTTTTCCTTGGAGTAAACTTTAATAAATTTCACTATGTTATGAAAGTTGTTTGTTGACTAAAAATGCCACAAATCCATGAAGATTGTAAGGTATACATGTATGCCTTTGTCGTGGTCATGTGTCGAAAACGTTACTCATTTCATTTAGAAAATTGAGTACTTTGGTTGGGTTTCATCAAGCTGTTCGTTGATCGACATGTGTTTACGACTCTACAAATGACTGGTGACGCTTTCTTGCACTCAATGGTACATCCTGTCGCTAAATCACACATAAGAAAGGGTCACCAGTCGTTCCTAGAATTGTGTGTAGATCCATAAACAGCTTTCTGAAACACGGCAACTCAGGGTTGTGTTTCACAAAGCTGTGCATAGATCTACATGTGACTCTAAAAATGACTGATCACCCTCTCCTGTGCTCAATGATACATCCCGTCGCTAAATCACACATAAGAAAGGGTCACCAGTTGTTCCTAGAATTGTGTGTAGATCCACAAACAGCTTTCTGAAACACGGCAACTGAGGGTTGTGTTTCACAAAGCTGTGCATAGATCTACATGTGACTCTAAAAATGACTGATCACCCTCTTCTGTGCTCAATGATCAATACATCCCGTCGCTAAATCACACATGAGAAAAGGTCACCAGTCGTTCCTAGAATCGTGCATAAGTCTACCAACTGTTTGATGAAACACAACCCTTGGCGGTATTTCACCAGACTGGTACCCCTTCTTGTGCGCAATTGGTTCACATATTACACGCAGTCAGGGCAAGAACTGATACAAGTCGAACGTAAAGTTGTGTGTAACTTTAAGAATGATTTAGTGAAACACCGCCCAGATTCATGAAATATAACCCAGGTACATGTATGTGGTTTTTTATAATCCAGGGCGATGTTTCGCCAAGAT
Organism: Temnopleurus reevesii; assembly: GCA_036244855.1. NCBI lineage: Eukaryota > Metazoa > Echinodermata > Echinoidea > Temnopleuroida > Temnopleuridae > Temnopleurus > Temnopleurus reevesii. Next base: position 35,916 of record BQKZ01001799.1, on the reverse strand, counting down.
AAGAAAGAATGACTTTACACATAACTGGTATCACTTCTTGTTCCGAAAGAACAAGAATCTTAATATACGTAGTCCGCTCGTCAGTGTATCCAGTCTTTCTTTAATACAGTCGTTAGTAAATTTAAGAATGTTTTGGTGAAACACTGCCCCGCTTGTCGCTCATGTACACTCCTTATGTAACAGGAACTCGGCCAATGTATTGAGCACATGAAATTAAAGTCACATACTTTACTGACAGCATATTGAATCTAGTGCAATATGTCAACATCTTGTCCGGATGTCTGTGCCTACAATATTATTTGCACAAGATCAACGGGCCTCAGCAATATTGGGAAATGGGAATCGAGATCGCACACCAGTTCAAAAATCAATTATAATATTGCATGATAAGTGTGTGTCTCTATCATTTATTTACTTTGAAATTTAGAATTTAATGTAGGAAATCATTTATACTCTATGTGGTATCCATGATACTGAAAGTGCAAATGTATTGCCACATAAGATCCAGGGGGGGGGGGGGAGGATGCAAAAGGGTATTTACGAAAGAGACATTTCTCTCTTTTTCAAATTCAGGCATAGTTGACTATATGTCAATTATTTTTCGGTCCATAGTTTCAGCATTATTTTCAGACCCGCTGATCAATTCCTACTGGCATCCGTGGTCGTTACTCGATCATTGATTTCCCATTGATTTTTTTAATAGTCCTAAACATCCCGAGGAAATTTCTGATTTTCTGAATTGCATTTTAATAACAACAACTTAGCCTTTTAACATGCCTGGCTACATAATACAACACACAGGATTTAATTAATGACTGACGAGTCTTCTGAAAGACTAATCTCGTTAAAAACATGAGACAACTTCATGTACGTATGATGTCTTATGAGACCACCTGTTGCGTACGCGAAACACCCCTCCCACGTTACTTGCCCCCTCCTTCCTTCCACACCCCTCCTAAGATCTGGCAGACAGGAACTTGCGAGTTCCTCTTTCTAGTCTACATACACAGACTCTGTTCAATTACATAATTCCCTAGGGTCTTGAAGTAGACTAGTGAGGATAAATCCTCCGTTGTTTAATGTTATTTAGGATTCATCAGATTATGACTTCATATAGAGTAAAAAAGGCTGATATAAATTTCATCAAATTCACTGAATTTTAGGCCTTTTCACAGTTTAGAACGTACTTGTTTTCACATCTTGAAAGATAATTGTACACAAGTCTTCGGGCATTCTAATGAGTGAAAAATTTAGAGAATTCATTGTCGCGAAATTTGCGAAAATAAAACCCCAGTGAAAATTTCAGCTTTCATAGTAGCTGTATAGCAAGTAGCTTCTATGCATTGTCAATGCTCAAAATCTTGCCAGATTTTGTTTTGCGGGCAATTTTTGCAGGAAACTTCTACTAGGGTCTGTGTACACAGACTACCTCTGGTGCTAGGGCAGACTGTCACAGTCATAGCTAATCATGAATACACTACTAAGTGATAGTGAGAGTGGGGTAATATACTGGTACAGTAGATCATAGCATGACATGATAAACACTGACTCTGCTTCTTCAAATTAAGCCCCAGTGCTCAATTTATCTTGGATAGGGAGGTGTACTTCTATAAGGGTCTGTTTATAAAGACTACTCTGGTGCTAGGGCAGACTGTGACAGTCACAGCTAGTCATGAATACACTACTAAGTGATAGTGAGAGTGGGGTAATACACTGGTACATGTAGATCATAGCATGGCATGATAAACTCTGTGACAGCTTCTTCAAAGCAAGCCCCAGTGCTCAATTTATCTTAGTTCGAGAGTTGCACTTCTAAAAGGGTCTGTTTATACAGACTACCTCTGGTGCTAGGGCAGACTGTCACAGTCATAGCTAATCATGAATACACTACTAAGTGATAGTGAGAGTGGGGTTATATACTGGTACATGTAGATCATGGCATGACATGATAAACTCACTGACTGTACTTCTTAAAATCAAGCCCCAGTGCTCAATTTATCTTTGGTGGAGATGTGCACTTCTAAAAGGGTCTGTTTGTAGAGACTACCTCTGGTGCTAGGGCAGACTGTGACAGTCATAACTAGTCATGAATACTCTTCTAAGTGATAGTGAGAGTGGGGTAGTATACTGGTACATGTATGATGTAGATCATAGCATAGACATACCACTCCGACTTGTCTATGATCATAGCATGGCATGATAAACTCTGTGACTGTGCTTCTTCTTCAAAGCAAGGCCCAGTGCTCAATTTATGTGCACTTCTATTAGGGTCTGTTTATAAAGACTACTCTGGTGCTAGGGCAGACTGTCACAGTCATAGCTGGTCATGAATACACTGCTAAGTGATAGTGAGAGTGGGGTAATATACTGGTACATGTTGATCATGGCATGACATGATAAAACTCACTGACTGTGCTTCTTCAAATCATGCCCCAGTGCTCAATTTATCTTTGGTGGAGATGTGCACTTCTAAAAGGGTCTGTTTGTAGAGACTACCTCTGGTGCTAGGGCAGACTGTCACAGTCATAGCTGGTCATGAATACACTACTAAGTGATAGTGAGAGTGGGGTAATATACTGGTACAGTGTACATGTAGATCATAGCATGGCATGATAAACTCACTGACTGTGCTTCTTCAAAGCAAGCCCCACTGTTCAATTTATCGTAGGTCGAGAGGTGTACTTTTATGACACACTTTCTCTTTTTATTTACTATAACCATTCACTGTTTGAGTAGAAGTTGGAGTAAAAAACGAACAAAATAGGATCTAGTTATGGATTCATACAGCTTATAAATATCTGATGGATGAGTGTTTTGGCGATTTACCTGACTTGAAGTAGCAATTGATTTTGATTCGGTTTTGTATGAAGTACATCATTGATTAATTTCCAAGGAGTAAATGTTGATTTTATTTTTTTCCCCTTTTGTGTACATGTACATGCAGCTGTATATGTATGTAACTTTTCTTGTTTTGGAGACTACGTCATGCTTGGCTTCCTGAATTAGGAATTATATTAATATCCTGCTCTATCCATAAGAGTTTTAAGAAAACACAAACTTGGTAGTTTTGTTCAGGATATCGACAAATTCCTCGCAAGTTATTTCAAGGAAAAAGGAATATTGGACATAACTTCGTCAGGATTTGGCAAATCTACGTGATTCTCTCTATGTTGTGCTACTGTCAATACGCATTGGATTTTTAAGCATTTACCGGATCTTTAATGATGGTAGATTAGTACAGTCGTCATTATTAGAGGGCAATGTTCAACTTTAACAACGGCAAGTATACTAATAGTTTCAAAGGTCTTTCACCTTCAAAATGTAGTACCGGTAATTGTTTCATGAATTTTGAGTACATGATTAATATTAATGTCATATATGGCCTTTGTGTAAGCTCGTAAAAGCAAACCTTTGCTAACGTTTACAATGATACCATGATACATTATTTATTAGTTTGATACCTTTGTCGTTGTTGAGAACCAGGCATCTCCAAAACCTATCTATAGTGAGGTCACACTCGAACCCTCCATTTAGCACTCCTACATCATATTCACATCAATGAATGTTTTGGAAATATATTGTTTTTTTTTTGCTTGACCGTGAATGGTATATTGTTTCATCCATTTTATGAACAGGTTGTATATGGTACAATGTTTATATGGAGCAATATATTAGATAGAGAATTGTACAGTACTTTATGGTAATTTTTTAATTTGCAAGATTTCTTTAGTGTACAGTTCCTACATCTACTTGTGCTTTTTTGCTCGAACTTGTGTTGTTTTTATACAAAACCTTACAAGCTTCCTCACTTTTCCTCGACCAAAAATGTTTAATTCAATTATTTTTACGAACTTTCGCATGTACAGGCTGATATACATGTATATTGTTTAAAAAGAAATTACTCCTGTTTACAGTACCTCATTTCTAAAACAAATTCAGACAGTACTTTGCTCCACATCCCCAAAACACACAATAAAGCTGGGGATAATTCATTTCAATCATTTGCACCTTCTCTTTGGAATGAGATCCCTCACTCTGTCTGCCTTCTGCCATCATTGGATACTTTTAAGAGAGCCATAAAAACTCTTCTGTTTGACCAATAATTTTCCTTCATTTCTGTATTCTTCTTTTAATGTAATTTGTAAAGCGCTCTGGAACCAAGTACTTGTGTATTGAGCGCTGTAAAAGAATCCATATTGTATTGTATTGTATTGTAAAACTTACATGTCAAAAGTTTATACATTAGGAATATTGTAGTTATTTAAACTGGGTCCTGAACTTTATAAGATCCAAAATAATGATCAAAATAATTTAGCCATCATTATTGATTTATAAAATCTTGGCACATGAGAGAGGTGTGCCTTGGGGTTTGAAAGTCTGTCTCGAAGGCTAGATTTACATTTTAGCCGGTGCTGCACTAGCCCGAGTTTCCTTGATTTCGAGCTTTTAGTCCGATCAACCATCTTTGCAATTAATCTCGAGATTGGCAATCTTGGTCTGCACTATAGCGAGTTTGGAATCTCCAGCTCGACGGAATAATGTCTCTTTCCTCAATTAAGCGTGAGCGCGAGCTGCATTAGCCCGCTCTACGAGCTTGGTCTAGTTCTGGAGCATGCGCAGTCTAGGAAAATAAGCATGTAAGCATGTGGTTGTTGTGCGGAGACACTCGCACAAAGTGCTCGTCAATGGGCCTGCCATGCTCCGCTGCTCCCACACAACGAATGAATAAATTAGCCCGAGTCGCCGAATTAGCGCGAGCTGCACTGTACCAAATAAGAGCGAGTTAGTGAGCTATTTCCCAAATTAGCTCACTGTTTTGGAAACTAGCCCAAGATATCTTGGGCTTGTTAAGCTCGAGATTTTTCAGTGAATTAGCTCACTGTTTGCGTCTGCACTGCAAATTAGCTCGAGCTAGTTCTGATCGGGCTATTTACCCGGATCAGAGCTAGCGCGCTAATTGAAAAACTCGCTGTAGTGCAGACGCAGCTTTTGTAATCATACACTGTGCAGATGACTCAGTCTGGGTGGGATTGCCTTATACAAACTAGTTCTGCAAATTATGTAACGAGGAATTATTATATTTGGCACCGTTATTAGCCGGGGATCAATCGAGATTGAGGCCTGATGGAAAAATGAGAAGTGATTGCTGCTTTGCCTTCATATATACTGTACGCTCGTAATAGGTGATAGACCTTCGCAATATTCTCTCTCTGTACAGTATATAGTCTGCAAGCACAGACCCAAATTTGATTTTCATAGATAGTGATGCATGTAACTTACTGTCTGGAAGAAGGGACTAGCACTACAAATTTTGTTTTCATTCTACTGTTTATAAAGCTGAAATTTTCGCAAGGGTTTCATTTTCGCAAATTTCGGGACTGTCAGTTTGCGAAAATTTTCACTTATTTGAATGACAATAGACGTGTGTATAATAGACCTGTACATAATAACCCGTTAAAATGTGAAAATAACAACTTGTGTGTGAAAAGCTCTGAAATTTAGTGAAATTGCTCAATTTTATGTACACTAAAATTTGGGGTTTTACATAGACGCTCAATGTAAACTTTCCCTCCAGGCACTAATCTGTAGAAGTGTACACTTGTATTACTGTATGAACTCTTTGGCCCGTATTCCGATAGCAAGGTTTAAGTTAACCCTGGTCTAAACCTGTGGTATAAGTATGGAAAGCCAAAAGAGGCTTGAATCTATAACAGTCGATGTTTAATTTACCAGCACATATGGTACTCATATTATTTAAAACTGTCTCGGAATGAAAACCTGAATAGTATTCTTCATTATTAGAGCATGGGAAAAGAGAGCAGTTAACATAACAATTATTCGTTGTGAATGAAGGTTTGGCAATTTTGGCTACCCATACTTAAACCACAGATTTAGACCAGGGTTAACTTAAACCTCGCTATCGGAATACCGGCCTTTGGATTTTGGTCTGTGCTAGAAGAATTTATACATGTAGCTTACATCATCCAAGAGGGTGCTTATTGCACAAATCCAATATGGCTGAAAGTGATTTTAGTGCAGTGTTAGGTATGATTCAATCACATGATAACTCATCAGGTATCAGTATTTGGTCATCTAATCATTAATACTATTTTTATTATTATAATTAATGCTAGGAATATTTTTGCTCTTATTGATGAAAGATAAATCAATAAATTCAGACTTCAAATTTGTTTGTAAAAATTATGACAAGTCTATATCAAACCAGATTTCATAGATTCGTTTACCAAACATTCAAAATTGCAATGTGATTTGCAGTGTATTTATGTGTAATGCAATAAATTCTCAGACGTTCAGGAAGTTTTGATACCAATTTAATTGATGAATTAGGGTATGCATTACACTTTCTGAATTTTAGCTCTTCATGAATACAGCATTCTAGCATACACTGTGCAGAGTTCCAAGAAGCATAATGAAAGTCAACGCATTTCCATAATCTTTGGAACAAGTGTAGAACATCTTTGGGGAAATACCCTTTGTCCAGCTATTTCTAATCATTTCTGTACATTCCATAACAAATTTTGTCAATAAAATGGTGGAGCCCTTGTCAATGGCTAGAAGTTTTTCAATGCGCTCGATGAAATGTGAAGATGTTTTTGGTTCTTTTTCTTTGAATAGACTGAAGTGAAGTAAAAAAAATAGATCAGGAAAAGCTTAATTATTTGTAGTGTGTCCTGAACCGTGTAAATTATGCAGCTTTTCATAAACCTGTTGGCAACAACTAAACTACAATACTTGGAATCCAGTATGCTTACATAACTTGGTTGCTATATTGGGCAAGCCTCTCGCAAACTTCCGGGTTTCCAAGAACAACCTTTTCAGTTTTCAAGAACAACCTTTGTTTGTATCCATAGAATTTGCATCTTTAAATAGTAAACCCAACTGTTAGTCTGCTTTCTTCTATAATAACAAAATATTTTTGATGCCCCCCTTCACCTGGTTGTACTGAGATTCTCTTGTACACACATAGGGCGTACAGTATCTGTTTATCATTCTGCTCAAGCTCACCATATTTTATTTATCCCGGTCATATGAGTTTCAGGGAAGGAAAATGAATTAATCAGGATCGCGTAGATAATGACACTCTGCATCGGTTCAAGTGTATCAATTTTCTACTGAATGCTAGCACTTCCACGCCCATGAGATGAATAATTTAACCCTTTCAGGACAATAGAACATGTTTTGTTGTTTGGTTCAATTATTGTTGATGTAGTGCTCTAATAATGATAATGGTGGTTTCTTTATGAAGCGCACAAGTCCGTCAGCAATGAAGCTCATGGCGCTGTACATCAAATATTAAATACATTACAATGAACAATAGCAATAACAATGAAACAATCTACGTAATAATACAATTACAATACATGATTTATAATCAAGATGAAAACAAATGGGTTTTTTAGAAGAGACTTTAAGGAACTCTGTTAAAATATACCACATGTATGAGCAGAAAGATAAAAAAAAATGATACACTATATACATTGTATATACAATATATACATTATTATTCTGTCACCATTTTTCGCTGGACGCAGAGAATTGTTTTAGTGAAAATAATCACCAAAAAGGTCATAAATCCTTAGATTGGCAATGCAGGTATCATTTGAGAAACTACTATTTTTTATGTAAATTGGCAAGTTTTAACTTTTTATGTAACACGCCTTTTGATGAAAAATATTTCAATATGGTGATATAACATTTAATTGGAATGTTCTACAAAGTTTTCTCATAGAAATTATTGTGTATAGGAAAGGAATAGTGATTGAATTTGTTGTAAAATAATTCCTGTCCTGAATGGTTGAAGTAAGTGTGATTTATTTCTGAAAAGGAGATTTCAAATGTCAAGTACTCTCTCACCAGTTCATTCAAGGTTTAATTGCTCCATTTTCGCACTTAAGAGTTCAAAATACAAATAACAATCCTAATAATGTAGGGTTTGCAGAAGTATGATTATGAAGTATGCCTTACAAGTATAACTTGTAATCAATTGTGTCAATTGACCTTTGTGAACATAGTAAATATTAATGCTTGCTATATTTGATAATTTGATAATTGTGAATGTTAAGGCACTACGTAATTCTAAGTTTGAAGCTGAAAATTTCATTGTGGATTTTGTTTAAATGAATTAGGTAATATTTTCACTTAGAATGCCCATACTAAGACTTGTGCTCAATAATTTTTCAAATATTATTGAAATAAGAACTCTAATATATGAAAAGGTCTGAAATTCAGTGAATTCACTAAAATTTATATGCTCTAATATACTGTATCAAAACCTTTTTAACAAAGCGATTTTACTGGTCCCATCTGTTTATGGATTTATAGTTTGATATGTGAGAAACCTGACATATATTAAAAAGGTACTTATCATGGTCCCAGGGACCTTGTTTTAAAGGGGTTCAATGTATTTCGTTTTTTCTATCACACCTTTTACTGAGTAAAGGTCATTGGACCATAATAGCCTTGCTCGAAATGATTTTTGGTCATTGGCAGATTTGTGTTGTGAATAGAATTTCTTTCAGTTTATATTGATGCGAATAGGCGAAAATTGTACTGAAACACCCAAGCACTTGAGCCGCTGTGTTCAATAGGTGGGTTAACTAATATATTCAAATTTATGCGCGTGTCTTGCCCACGAACCTAGTTAGGGGTATTCCTTAAACCGATTGATAACAATGAGACTACAATAATTGGAATCCAGTTTGCATACACTACTTGTTGCTATGACGGGCAAGCCTCGGACAAGCTTTAGGGTTGTCAAGAACAACCTGTGTGTTTGATGTATATATATACATAAAATTTGCATCTATTAGTTAACCCGCCTATTGTCTTGAATCTCCACTGAGTGGAAAAACAAAACATCTTGGTTCTGAACAGAGAACTTTAAACATTTAATTCATTGAAATCATTGAAATCTCTTGATACAAGATACATGTTAGTACCGGTAATGAAAATATGTTTTATTATGGGTAGACCAAAGGGGAATTCCCCCATCTGCACACCCATCTCCTGCCATAAACATTGAAAATGAAACTTAATCACCACAAATACAAATAATGCCCTTCGAGGAGCCTCTCCTTTCATTGACATAGCCACTTTTACTTTCACCCGCGTTGATGTTCGACGTACTCGTAATACAAAGTCTGCCGCAAAGAGTACTGCTTGTTACGATCATTCACTGTTTAAGGGTATTCAGTTTGGAGCTGACGATTTTGTTTTTCTGTTGGAATTGATCACGGAATATTGACTTTTTTCTTTCATTGTCATTGCCACTTTTACTTTCACTCGCGTTGATGCTGAAAGTACCACAAACGTCTGCAGCAATTGGCACTGCCTGTTTAAATACTAGCATACAATCTTCTGTTCTAAGGGTACTCATTTTGGAGCTGACGATTTTTTTTGTTTTTTTCTGTTGGGTTTGATCACCAAAAACAGGATTCAGGATGTGGAAATGAGGAAAACAGTTGTTACGTTTTCGATTGGCAGTTTATAGAGTACATATAAAGGGATATTCTACTGAACTTTTTCATAATTTTATCACCACAGTGTACAACGATGGACTTGATTGAATTTGATGGTACGTACGTGTATGAGTGATAACGTTTTATGGCCTTCATATTTTAGACGTATTTGAGAGATATGTACCCGGGTAATCTACATTACAAATTTGCATAGCACTCCAGTCTTGATTGATAGTCGTGTTTGAGTTGGATACATGAATGTTTAGAAATGACATTCTGTGTGTTCTGTTGCCTTTGGTAGACAGGGGAGAGTTTGAGATTTCGTTATAATTGACAGACATGTTTGAATTAGATACATAAATGTTTTTAAATGACATTCTGTGTGTTCTGTTGCCTTTGGGAGATAGAGAGAGTTTGAGATTTTGTTTTATTCTGTACAAGGGTATTTGTTGCTAATAGCACGATATAACAGATGACTAAGGCTGGGATCGCAGTGGGATATCTGTTGTCCTGAGGTTTTATAATGATAACAGGTAGCATAATAATTCTGACTTGTACTGTATTAAAGCTGTTAATTTCACCACTGTCCAGAATTACAGCCATGTTTGAATTTAGATACGTGAATGTTTAGAAATGACATTCTGTGTGTTCTGTTGCCTTTGGGAGACAGGGAGAGTTTGAGATTTTGTTGTATTTAGTACTAGGGTATTATTCGTTTGCTGACTTGTTATCACTAAAGTTGATGACCAAGATATCGCAATGGGATATCTGTTGTTCTGAGCTTTTATAAGAACGGGTAGCATGATAATTCTGAATTGTACTTTATTAAAGCTGATAGTATCACCACTGTCTGGAATGACAGAGGTGTTTGAATTTGATGGTACATTGGGTACATGTACATGAAGTCTTAATAGTGCTATTCGTCCGTTTTTACATGTACCGTAAAAAGGGTTGAAAGAGACAAGTTGACACCATTAGTTTTATTGTATTATACAGTCTAACCTGTCGATAGTGACCACTGTCTATATAGTGACTACCTGTCTATAGTGTCCACTTTAATTGATTCCCTCCAGGTGAAAATGCGTGTTATAGAACCTGTCTATAGAGGCCACCTGTCTACAGTGGCCACTTTTTCTGTTTCCCTTGGGGTGGCCTCTGTAGACAGGTTTGACTGTATATTAGAACCTGTCTATAGAGGCCACCTGTCTACAGTGGCCACTTTTTCTGTTTCCCTTGGGGTGGCCTCTGTAGACAGGTTTGACTGTATTTTATCCTACTTATTTTGTTAAATTTCCTATCTATAGATCACTCTGTTCAGCCTGTTTTACATTGCTAGGGTAATTCATACTCACGAAAAGCAATTTTGTATACCACTTCAAGGTACATGTAGATTTAAAGATACACTGTATGTTTGAGTTTGATGGTACATATATGTACACTTGATACCTTGTATGCTGGCCGTTACCTTTATAAAAAGATGTAATGCAATTTACTTTTCTACAATGTATCATAGCGTACATTGTCCTTTGGTCATTTAAGGATGTGGCATTCAAAGTTGAACGTTTTGTACTCTTGATACCTATATAATTGGCCGTTACCTTTATAAAAAGGTGAAAATGCAATTTACTTTTCTACAATGTATCATATCATAAATTGTCCTTTGGACAATAAAGGATGTGGTGTTCAAAGTTTAATGTTTTGTTCAATCTTTGTAATGTCAAACCAGGTTTACCAACGTGAATATCAGTGGTTTTACGAACTGGCGTACATTCATAGGGGGTGTTGTTCAAAAGTTGCAATTGATCGCAATTTGCAGTTGATCGGAATGTGCCTATCAAAATCATTGTTTCATGCGCATCTTATTGAATGTGCATACCATGCGCGAATGAAAATGAGCGTTACAATTTGCTCAGCTGCAGTTGATTTTGAACAACACCCCCTATATAGTATATTTTCATGGAAATGTCATAGCAACAATCATTTAAAAATAATTGCTGTTTTTTTATGTCCATGTAGCACTCACCCACTTTGATGGTTTACAAAAACAAGAATGAAATGATGTCACCCATGACACAAACCATAAAAAACGAAAATAGCTGGCATTTAATATGGTATAGGTCATATGGTATGCTGTCATAGCAACAATCACATGAAAACAATTGCTGTTTCTTTATTTGTCCATATAAATTTAGCAGTCTCTTGTTTTTATAGTTTCTAAAAGCAGGAATGAAATAGTTTCACCTATGCCACAAATAACAATAACCTTTGTAGAATTGTGATATACAGGTAACTCTGCCGAAGTCAAATCTGTGAATCTCTTCGAGTTGGAACAAGTTCAACTTAGAAGAGGCAAATAACACTGGTTGCATGATTTGTTTTAGAATATCACATAGACTGCAATTGATCACAGGTTGCATTTGATCAAAATGTGCTCCAATCAAAATCATTGTTTCATGCGCATACTGTGCAGGAATGAAAATATGCATTACAATTTGCAAAGTTGCAGTTGATTTGCAGTTGATTGTGAACAACACCCCCTTAGACCAGTTTGACTTAGGCAGAGTTGACTGTACAATACATGTAGCACAGAGTTTTGTTTCATTTAGAAATGTTTCAACCAATTGAGGACTTTAATATACTGTACACTTGATGTTTTGGCTCAAAGTTTGTACAGGAAAGACCTCCTACAGTCTGGTGCTGTAAACACAATGTGATGCTTGACATTATGCCATTGCCAAAACGTTTACGATGTAAATATATTATTATCTTTATTAGAGTTTTAAGCTGTGCAACATTATGCCATGTTGCACGGCTTCAATTTCACGCATGCGCAAAGCAGTGATCAGCCTTCTGGTTCTTCTACAATAATACCGATAAGTCAAAGGCTAATGTAAAGATTATAATAATTATATTGGATGGCTTTCATTGCCATCCAATATTATATAATTATTTTATGTTTCTGTTTGATAACCAGGCGTCTGTGATATACTAATATTATGGATTAGATTGGTAATACTGTAATGGCCCCAGGTTTGATCTCCACTGATCTTGTTGATTTCTTTGAAGAATATCATCCACATTCTGCTGTACTCAACCCGGGTGAGGTGAATGGATACATGTGGTAGTAATATTTATTTCCAGAGATGGTTTTGCGCTGCTGGCGATGAGCGAATTTTTATATTATTATTATCATTATTATTATTATTGTTGTTATTGTTATTACTATTAATGTTTTATTTCTCTATTTGATTGCAGAGATGACGGAGGAGGAGGCTGTGTTGGTAGTCGCAAAATGGGACTACGACTCGAAGCAAGACGAGGAGCTCAGCATCAAACGCAACGAAAAACTCAAACTGATCGACGATTCCCGATCATGGTGGAAAGTTGAGAAACAGAACGGCCAGTGCGGCTACGTCCCATCGAACTATGTCAAACGAGACAAGCTAGGTCTCGTGGAACGAATCCGCAAGGGGATATCGGCGAAGCGTGGTGGGAAACCAGTCACAAGGCCGATCTCGCCAAGGAACAGCGAAAGCTCGCATCCACACACAACTCAGTCTAGCGGGGAAATGCCGTTCTCGCAGCTTGCGAGGGTTATGTATCACTATAAAGCGGCGCAAGACGACGAACTAAACCTGAATAAGGGTGAACGAGTGAACGTTCTTGAGAAATCCGGCGATGGATGGTGGCGCGGAGAGTGCAATGGACAAAACGGATGGTTCCCGTCGAATTACGTCAGTGAAGAGGACACAAGTATGCCAAATAGTCATGGTTCCAGCACGAGTTCGAAAGGCGATGACAACTCAATCCCGGACGATTTTGTCCTAGGTGTTACAACTCTTTACGCTTTCAAAGGACGCACGGACGAAGAGTTAAACTTTGACGGTAACGAGGCGCTAGATATTATTTCGAATCCCTCCGATGACCAGGATTGGTGGAAAGCGCGAAACAAGCAAGGTCAGGTCGGACTCGTCCCGAGCAACTACGTGAAAGTGGTGGAGAACGCGGATCCCGTGTGCCCGGCGAAATTCTTTATCGAGGACGCTGTGCCGAAACCGATCGATTTGCCGCGAGAAGTGAACAACAGCTACGTCCCGCAGTCGGATGGATTTTATGATAGGGATTGGTTTCATGGTAGGATAACGAGGCAGGATTCGGAAAAGATTCTAGGGTGTCCCGGCGAAAGTGGATTATTTCTCATACGAGAGAGCGAGACGATGGTGAGATTTAAAAATTAATGCATGGTCATAGGACAAAGAAATTGTTCAAAATATACAAAGTTTCATTCAAGCCTTCATTATGGTACAAAAGACAATATCACTGCTTTTCAGCAATTAGGAGGTGACATCGAGGGCCAATTGATATAAATGAATTTAGCTATCCTCTCCTTGATAACTAAACTCTCCTTGATTGCCTAAACTGTGCAAAATACAACATCTAAAGCCAGGGGTCGGTGCCTGCAGACTAGATATCAATTACATTGATATCAAAATCACCCTACCGTTTAAAATGCTAACCCTTTAACATAGACGTATCAATGTTTAATTATGTATGTTCGGGGGTAGTCAAGACTTGCATGTAAATAGCCAGAAAGAGATGGCTAACATCATCTTCCGCTATTGGCTCTTGCTCTTTATATATCTTTGCAGAAATACAGAGTTTTCAATTTCTTTTGACCAGAGCTATGCATTTGAAAAGTTTCAATGACTTTTTCACATCAAGTATTATTAAGACCTTTTTTTTTGGTATTCATTTTGTGACAAATTTAGGTAAATCATTTGACCAGAGTTGTAACTTATAAAAGTTTAAATGACTTTTTAGCATCAAGTAAAAATTAACAACTTCTTGTTGGTTCTTTTATTTTTTCAGCCTGGCGACTTCGCTGTATCGGTGAAGGCACCGGAGCGAGTAAAGCACTTCAAAGTGACGCGGTCTGACAAGAAATTCTGCATTGGACAGCGCAAATTTGAATCATTAGATGACCTCGTAGACCACTACAAACGCTCGCCTATATTCAGCTCGGACGATGGCGAGCTCAAGTTGTATTTAACGCGGCCGACGCAGAGGAATTAACACGGGGAAAGGATATGGACGCTAGTTGTACCCTCGTGGAAATGGGAGATTAACTGCTTGGGTGTGCATGAAAACTTTTTGTCTGCCTGCAAACGGTCTCAATTTGACGTATGCAGGGGAAAGAGAGATGGAAAAGAATAAGAGAAAGGGAGAGACTTAGTAGGGATTACAAAAGTGAGAAATATGGAGTTGAACAAAAGTGGATCCAACGCTGATCCTTGTGGTTTACCGTGTAATTCACTGGGATATATACTCATCGGTTGCTGCAATGGCTTGTGGTGTTCATGAGATTTCAAGGATTACAAGGTAGAGAGAGATAGTTGATCAATAGTGGACCCAACACTGATCCTTGTGGTACACCCTGTAATTCACTGGGATGTTTACTCAATCGGTTGCTGCAACTGTACCTGGTGTTCACAAGGTTTCAACAGATGAACAGCCTGCATGGAGTATATTGTCAACAGTAATCACCTGGTTTACTCTGTCTTTTAGGAAGAGCTGAAAGCGCACATGGTCGGAAGAGCTGCATACACCGACTGTGCAATAATTTCAGGATAGGTTGCCCATAGAATAACGGGTAGCCTTCAGGAATCTTCAAGCACTTCTGGTATATGTGTATTTTAATTCCTGAAGAAGATCCAAATATGCTGATCAAGGCAGAGAATAAGACAAATGTATCTATGTTAGCCAACTAACAAATAACACTTTATATTGTGTATCTTTATCCAAATTCTTCAAGAAGTATTTCTCAGTATTTGCTGACCAGATATTGATCTTATCAAACAGTCACCATTGATCAATACATAGCCAAAAAAGCACAAAGCCGCTTGATCCAATGCTGTCAAGCAGATGCCAGTTGGTACAATGAATAACCGGTTGGTGACTCTTGGGTGATTCCAAAATAGTTGACTTCTGAACAAAATTATACTATTTGGTTGGTCTCCATTCTTATTGTGACCATATAGTTTTGCAGCTTGCTGGACCGATGCTGGTCGATGTCACCGAACAGGCTACCAATTGGTTGGTTGACGACTGTATCCGTGACGGTAGCTACAGGGGTTATCTTTGTTTGCAGGAAAGAATCACGAGTTGTGCCCAGTTTATGAAACACAACCCACTTCAAGAGTAATGGATAAGAATTTTTTAATATGGAATATTGTTATTATTATGCAAAAAATACTTTCCTGGAAGGCATTTGAAGTATTCACTGTCCTGATAATCAATCAGTTATAAAAACAAAATTAAAAGTGTAAGAGGTACGAGGCTGGCTTTATGCTCCCCAAATTGTTATATGAAAGTAACATCGAATCATATCTAGATCAGAGTAATATTATAATGTGGAATAGAGTTATTATTATTATGCAAAAACTTTCCTGGAAGGCATATCAAGTATTCACTGTCCTGATGATCAATCAGTTATGATAAAAACAAAAATTAAAACTGTATTATCCATGAGGCTGTCTTTATGCACCCCAGATTGTTATATGAAAGTAACATCGAATCATATCTAGATCAGAACGGGCTTGTTCATTTTGTTACAAATTGCATTTCGGCAAGCAGGCTGCCAGATGATCCGAGTTCTTGTTTGAAAATTTATTTGCACAAACACAAGTTGCAAGCAAATCAGGATAACATGTATGTCTGGTAAGAAGTGAACAAGGGTAGTTGGCACGCTGTATAAGTTAAAATTTTGGCTGTGGTATTATTTTCGCGGTCTTGACCTTGCCAAAATTTTAACTCTGTATGATGCGCCTTTATGTATGTAAAAACACAGTAAAAAAAAAGTGAGAATAACAACAAACTACAATGTTAAACTGGTCCAAAATTGCAAATAATGTCTGAAGTCTGTAATGTCTGTAATGTCTATAGTTCGATTATGTTTTTGGAGCATAAATGTAGCCTTTTTCGGCCTTAATATCCAATATTTCCCAGTATTGGCCATGGTTTAAGATTTGACAAAATAGGCAACTTATATTCAAGCCCTCATATTTGCTCTTATGCACAAAAGAAATGTCCATCCTTGTTTTACATAGTGTTAAGCAATGTAGAACAGGTATTTTCTCCTGTTTGTTGAATAATAGAAAAGCTCTTTTTCTCTGTCAGGGCCACCATGAAAGCTTGAATATGGAGTTGCTTACTTTATCCAGTGTCTCTGTCCTTTAAATTTATAGTGTCCCTTTCTAATTTTTGTCTTCTGTTTGTATATGTATAATCATTTTGTTAAATCTGTTTTTAAGGAGTGTTCCTTCATTGCAATACTATTCATTCTGTTTGTTTTTTGTTCAAAACAAACACTGCCAAATAATGCTTTTTCATGGTGCCTCCCAAATAATTTTTTTTTAATTCCTGAAATTATTTTTTACATTGCCTTCTTGTGTTTGATATAAATTTCATCTAATTGAAATCAAAATGTTAAAAAATGTTAACAAAAATTCTTTGCTGATCTTCAATATATCAGTTTTTTAAATCAAATTCACAAGTTTTGAATGCTCAAAAGAATTTCCTTCATTTTGTATGTACATGTAACTTAATTCATGTTTGAGGCTCCGTAAAAAGTTATATTTATAGTCAAGTCCCATGATAAATTGTTCAATTTCATTCAAAATATATGTGAAATGTTGATTAGCCAGGGAATATTTTTCATGGTATCGCATTGCAATTTGCTATGTATTTTAGCAGGATTGTTTAGCAATGTTCTCACATAGGACAGTACAGTATAAAAGTATTGCAAATGTATCCTTAATGTCCATAACTGCTAATTAATCAAATGTGAAAAGTAAAATTATTCCCTGTTATCTCAAAACATTGTGCTGTCTATTCGATCTACATTATATGCTGTTTATAGTGCCTTTCTTAGGGGGTGTTGCTCAAAGGTTGCAATTGATCGTAATAAGTTGCAGATGATCGGTACGCGCCAATTAAAATCATTGTTTCATGCGTGTCTTGTTAAATGCACACATCACGCGTGAATGAAAATGCGCGTTACAATTTGCAAAGTTGCAGTTGATTTGCAGTTGATTTTGAGCAACGCCCTCTAAGAAGGGTATTCTGCTTATTTATTTTCTTGTCACATCAATTTCATGAATTTACGTCTGAGTCATCGATATGACAGCTACTTGTGGTTAGGAAATGAATTATCATTTTCATCAATGTCATTCTCAGTCAATTATATTTTGTTGGCAAACATTCGGTTCTTCTAGTGGGAAGTCCCTGTGGAGTGTTAAAATCGCTATGGTAATAGGCAAATTTGTTTATGATACATATGTATTGTGTTATTTGACATTTATTGGTTATTAAGAAAACTGCCTTTTATGATTCATGCATGATTAGGAAGGTTAGTGTTAGTGGGATAGAGGCACAACAGTCTTAAAATAAAACCAACAAAGACAGGAAGTTTCTCATAGAAAAACACTTAAATGTACCACTCAGTTATACCAGTCCCAGGTGTTCTATTTCATGTTGGCAAGTCATTCTTTGCCATTTTCTATGCAAGGCATTTTTTCCCCGCTACATTTCTTGCTCTTTTCCTTTACCTCGGGAGAGGTTGCCAGATCAAATCTTCAGTGTATGTTGACCTTTCTGCCATTTTATACGACTTCTGTTGGCTCCGTGTAGAGATTCAAAGAACTTTGAAATTTGAAAACATAAATTTGATGATCTTTTTTGCCCTTTTCAAAACAATGTAATACATGTATATGTACATGTATATCATTCTATTTAAGTATTAAAATATACATTGTTTAGACAGGCTATGTAGGGTATAACAATGTACACAAATTGGAGTAGCCTTTATTTGATTATGATGAAAACTTTTTTTTCATCATTTTGTAAACACAAATAATAGAAAACATCAGGGCTGCCAAGTCTCCTGGATTCCGCAGGAGACTCCTGGAAATGGGCCACAATAAATGCATGTTTTTGAGCAATCTCCTGGATTATGGAAACATTGATGCCATTAGGTTGTGTGCATTTTATAGACATCTACTGGATTTCTTCCACAATCTCCCTGATTGTTGCTGTTAAATGTTGGTAGCTGTGAAACATAAACATGGTTTATTTTGGTCTAGATGTGCTAAATCTGCTACAGAAAACAAAGATTCAAGTTCAATTTGAGTGCAAGTACATTTGATTTAGTATCTATACTAAATGATGTCCTACTAATATGCCCATGTGTTGCAAACATGCAAATAGTAGAACGCATTTTTGTCAAGATATAGCAAGATATACCATTTAAAAATTGAGGTTCATTTTCATAGAAAATAAAAACAATTAGAAGACTTTGAGGTATGTATACATTTATTGGAGGTTTTGACCACTGTATTACAAGAAGGTTCATTCCCATCACTTTGCATTCAATTTTATGTGCGCTGTAGTAATCTTGTTCGAAGAGACCCATCTGAAAAGCATTGGAATGCTCCTGTAATATTTCTAGTTTTAAATTCAACATTGCATCCATTTTAATCTCACTGGAAAAGAACTAGGCTTTAAGTAAGCTTTATTTTGATGTAATTTTTGTGTCAAGCATGTTGCATTCTGAACAAAATTAGCCCGTTTGATTTTGAGGTACTTACTGTTACAAAAAGTATTACTTATGAGGTTTTCAACATAACATTCACTTAGGGTTCAATTTTATAACCTCTCTTAAAACGTACCTATTTTTGTTATAAGAAGCATTACATACGAGGCTTTCAGAATGCCGTTCTCTGTGAATTCAATTTATAACCAGACTTAAAACCACCATATACACCTCCATGATTTTTTTTTTATTGTGCATGTACGTAGCAATAGGTCTTCACTTGCATAACCATCTGTGAGACTTTCACAATACCATTCATTTTGGATTCAATTTTATAACCTCACTTAAAACCCCCAACAAGTTTTGTATCATACACGTGTCAACGTAGAAATAGGTCTTCTTTTGCACAACCACATGAGGCTTTCACAATACCATTCATTTTAGGTTCAATTTGCTTGCTTATCTTAAAACCACCATGTACCCCCCTCCCCATGAGTTTCGTATCGTACATGTACATAGAAATATGTCTTCAATTGCAAAACCATATACGAGCTTTTACAATACCATTCACTTTTGGTTCAATTTTATAACCTCCCTTAAAACCCTAACGAGTTTGGCATCATACATGTACGTAGCAATAGTTCTTCACTTGAACAACTACATACATTACTGCAGACAAGCGATTAGGCACCCCCTAGTCGCGATGAGTTATAGCGATGACTATTCGCTTCCCGTTTACGAACCCCCTACGGGGGGCCCCCCTTTCCTCTTTCTTTCGAGCCCCTTCCTGCTAGCTCCTGACACATTTTATAGGTCGTTTCCTTTATTAAGGTTAGTCGTGAAGATATGGCGGTGCCCCAAGTCGAATGAATTATTCATCGAGATATTCATCGTGCAGAAAATATGAATATTTGGTCTCAATTATTGGTCAGGGATATAATGTTTCTCTGTTTCATGGTCTGGTTAGGGTTTGATGAAGAAAGCGAATAAATCATAGACACATGGAAAATATTGCAAATTGATTATCTAGCTTTGGTGTGCTTAGCCATTTTTAAAGAGGTTATTTTTTTCAGTCAGAAAAAAACAACTTTGCCTCAGGTGAAATCGATAATTCATGTCATAATTCATTGGCACATTGGCAGGCAGGAATAAAGTTATATGATCATCTCAGTGTCTTGTGAATGGTCATTTTCAAAGTTTTTGTTTTGTTTATTTTGTTCAATTTTTCTTTAAATATTTTTGTCTTCAAATTTACATGGATATGACCCTTGTTTCATATTGATTATATGTCTAGTAACTCTGGTGGTAGTTTTGGAGTTGATACAAACTACATTGTAAATTGTCAAAGTATATTCTGTAGTGCACGTCTTAAACAGGAGTCGACATCTAGAACTAAACATCTAAACACCATTTCATACTGTATGTTCTCAAGAGAGAGTCTAGAGTGTAGGGCTTAAACAACGTTTGACATAAAAAACCAAACACCTAAACACCATTTCATACTGTAGATTCTCAAGAGAGATCCTAAAGTGTAGGGCTTAAACAAGATTTGACATCTAAAACCAAACACTTAAACACCATTTCATATTGTAGATTCTCAAGAGAGAGTCTATAGTACACGTCTTAAACAGGTTTCAACATCTAGAACCAAACATCTAAACACCATTTCATACCGTATGTTCTCAAGAGTCTAAAGTGTAGGGCTTAAACAAGATACGACATCTAAAACCAAACACCTTAACACCGTTTCATACTTTAGATTTTCAAGAGAGAATCTATAGTGTAGGGCTTAAACAAGATTTGATATTTAAAACCAAACACCTAAACACCATGTCATATTGTAGATTCTCAGTATAGAGTCCACGATGTAAGGCTTAAACAAGGTTTGACATTTCAATCCAAACTCCTGAACACCTTATCAGTTTGTAGATTCTCAAAAGAGAATCTATGGTGTAAGGAGATGATATGATTTTACATTTAACACCAAACACCTAAACTCTTTTCATATACAATGTATTTTATTTATTTTCAAATTTCATTTCAAAATGTCTATTTAGGATTAAAAAGCACGAGATCAACACAGCTGCTTTTCATCACGCATGGTCATGACATTAAAATGCAAATATACCCCCCCCCACACACACACACACACACATTCACACACACACACACACACACACACACACACACACACACACACACACACACACACACTGTATTATGTACAAGTCTAAAACTAAAATATTAATCCATTGACTACTGAATTCTGTGATTCCTATAGCTGTTGTACAGGGACTTCCCGGTTCTGGTAGTTGATGGGTTTAACTGGAAATGACATTTATTTGTACATCACAAACCAAACAAAGGTGCTATTCTGTGTTTTAAATGTACTTTAATATTGTGCTGCTATGAGAAACTTAAAAATGCATGGTTTCGACTATTTTCTCTTTTTTCGTTTGCTCTCAGACCCATTGTGTGTACCATAGCTTGTATAATTTCTTGTAAATTAGTGTTATAAAGTGTAGAAAAGGTTATTTATTTTGTTGTATATGTCTTGTATGATACAACATAAAGTTCTCTGTCCTATTCTCATGCATATATTCATATATAATTATATTCACGACGGGACCGATCTGTCTGTTTCAGAATGTAAATACGAACATGACATTTCATTGAAATATAAAGCTGCTAATTGTATTAACCTTTGTACAGAAGATTCAATTCATTCAAATAATAAAGACATCATTGTGAAATCAAACTTAACTCTATGATTCTATGGAACTGTTGCTAGAAAGTTGTGATCAATTGCAAGTTGCGGTTGATCGACAGGCGCCAATCAAACCTTTGTTTCATAACAATGGCTGTACGCAAATGAAAATGTACATTCAATTTGCTCTTGATTTGCAGTTGATTTGCACTTGATCGCAACTTTCTATTAATGCCCCATAAGTTTGGGAAATTATTATTTATGTGTTCCCCTTATGTATTACTTATTGCAACAGTAATGTTGTTTTAAACCAGATATTATTTCAATTGTTTTTTGTACCGTTATTCTCAATACCTTTAAACTTTAGGAATGTACATGTACATGTACCAACTCTACAATTCAACTTTATATAGAGATGCAACAAAACCTTTTATTTTAGTGGGAAAGAAATCACACTTTCAGGCTCTTATATTTTTGGTCTTGAATTTTTACTAGTTTTGAATAGTTATGACAGGACAGCAAAAGGATCCTTCAAAAAATTTACCTTCTATTTTACAGTGTCTGTTAAGGCATGACATCTTTATTCCTTATGCGTCGCACTACGTCGGCGACGCATTAGCTGGGTCTGAATACCTTAGCTCGTCCCGTTACGTCTCTTCCCGTCGACAATGGAGACAGGTACATTTAAAATGTATTCCAATATAATATTTGTTAGGGGGGCTGTAGTCTATATCAGAAATGCCAACCTATAGAATTGGCAGGAGATTAAAAACTGTAATGCGGATCACCATACAGTTGAGAAAATATGCGGTTCTGCTGTTTGGTGACTCACGTTTAATTTCATCCTGATTCATATTCCGGAATGGTTGGCAACTCTATGGCAGTCATATATAATATTAATAATAATAATAATAATGCGTCTTATTACCCAGGGTAGCCGCTTCAGTTCTTCGGACTGTTCTCCCAGCAGGCCCTGCAATAACATAGAGCTATTATAACCCCGGTTTATTGGCTTCTGACATACATGCATACAATGTATGCACATTTTCCACTCCCTGGAGAGTATTCCAGCAAGGTGCTGCAGTTAAGGCACTCAATGCTAAATTGACCGTATGGTCACATCTACATGCAACTCTGATAGTCATATACGAATGATGTGTGATCAGTGGGGTATAAAACTTATGTAGGGCTCACACCTAGAGCCAAAGCCTTGTGGCTTCAGAAACTAAGACAGTCCTATGGATGCTTGTACGTTCAGCCCAAAAGCAAGTTTTGCAATTCGCCTTGTTGCCTTGTTTGAGTTGACATGGCAAGAGCGCAACTTATACAAACTCGCATTGTGCTGCACGTATAAGCTTCCGTAGTACTATTGTATTTTCTGAAACTTTAAATTTTCAACTCTTGGTGTGACCCCGACTATTGATGAAAATCCAATTTTATTCAGAACACAACACTTGTTTATGTTGGCTTATTTTGTTACTTTGTTAAGCAACTCCAAGATGTCAAAATGTATCGTTTGGTAAAAGACAGAGAGAAACCTATAGAACTTAAACAAGTCCACATATCTATGTCAATGACTTCATTTGAATTGTCTTTTATTTTAATCTAGAAACAGAAAATTGTTTCAATTATTCAATTGTGCTATTTTCCAGCTATGTTGTCCAGGGGAAGAAGGACAATTTTGCATAAAAAGTGTGTTGGTGACGAATGGAACATTTGAATGGGATTTTGAGATGTAATTTTAAAGCGATTCTCTCTTTTATTCATTTAAAGAGATATTCACTTTTGTTCATTTTTGTATACATGTGTCAAGAAATGAACTCTAATGGCATTCTGTTTTTGTATTGACATCAATTGTTTTGTCTATGATTCAAGATGAAGAAGATTTACGTAGATACCAACCATTCTGGAATATGCATGATAGAAATTTCTAATGAGATCACCTATTTACTGAGCCAATTATTTTCTCAGGAGAGAAACAATATGGGTTCTGTAAAAGCCAATATTTTAGCTAGCCTACATGAAATTTATCAAATTCACTGAATTCACACAGTACAGTCCAACCTCGTTATAAAGAGCACTGATATAACAAGATCTCGTTAAGGTAGTTTTCCCTGTCCCATCTCTGTGTATGTTATTGTATTTTGGTCCTGATATAACAAGGTTTCAATATAAAGAGATACATTTCTCTGGTACCAAGGACCTCGTTATAACGAGGTTTGACTGTATTGAGTTGTTATATTCAGTTTTGAAAGATAATTTTTCACAACGATATGGGCATTCTAATGAGTGAAAACTGTAGCAAATTCATGGTCGCGAAATTCGCAAAAATTAAACCCCAGCAAAAATGTTATACTTTACAGTATTTCCATTAAATTATTTGCAGCATGCTCTCTCTTATTAGAAAATAATTGGTTCAACTGTTTGATGATTCTTACTTCAATTTCTATCCTCATGTATGTTTAGGAATGTTTGGCATCTCTGTAATGTGCATTATTATGTTACATGAGGGAAATTAGTTACATATATCTGTGACACGATACTCATTTTGATATGTTCTTGTATTGTTCACATATAAAACATTAACAATGGATTATAGTGATCAAAATGGAGTTAATTTTTGCAAATATAATGGATGTATTTGCAAATATGTTGAATGAATTCTTTTGCTCATGTCATTATATTATTATATGCTGATTTTAAACACTGTAACATTGAGTGATAATGAATAAAAATTTATGTTCATTTTCAAAGGAAATTACTGTGTTTTCTCATATTGTATGTTTGTCTAGGCAGAGAAAAGAAGCAAATTAAACAGTTTTCCACCAAAGTTTGGCATATGGATGCATAACTGGCAACTCTATGCTCGTATAAGATGTGAATAAAATTGGCATACTGTCCAACCTTGTTGTAAAGAGCACTGATATAACGAGATCTCGTTATAACAAGGTAGTTTTCCTGGTCCTATCTCTTTGTATTTTATTGTATTTTGGCCCTGATATAACAAATATTCAACATAAAGAGATAATTTCTCTGGTCCCATGGACCTCATTATAATAAGGTTTGACTGTATTGTCACATTACAAAACATGGAGAGAATTCATCAGAGAATTTGCCCATCTTGGTTATTAATCAATCCATGAAATTTGAAAAATTATAACAAATAATATATTTCTGAAGAGAGATTTATAAACTATGTTAAGTCAGATTCCAAGCAAATTATCCACTATTTACTTCTTCCTAGCAAAGTTAGAGGCACTTCTAACAAATATTTTTTGGAGTTTCCCCATGTTAAATTGCCCTTCTTCAACAATGGCTAGAACAATAATAAAAGTATGACTGTAAATATCGAAGTTCAGTAAAATTTTCAGAATGCTCAATCAAGAAAAATCAAAACCTTTTTAGGAAACCGAAACAATCAACTATACGTAGATTAGAAAGTCATATTGAAAATATATTTGAATATGAATATGAATATATATGAATAACAAACTTTGATGAAGTTCATCGAACCACAAAGCCTTTGAGGAAATCAGAAAGGAAAACACAAGGTATGAATTTTAGGTAGATCAAAACTACATGTATAGTTTACTAATTGCACAATTGCTCTATAGAGCTATATGCATATGCATGAACCACAAAACTCAATAACATTAATAAAAAGAAGAAAAATTTGAGAAAAATTTGAAACATGATATTTTTAACCAGACATGTGTGGCTCATTGGTAGAGCGTCTGCTTCATGAACGGGAGGTCGTGGGTTCGATTCCTGGCCGGGTGATACCAAAGATGTTTAAAAATGGGACCATCTGCCTTTATTGCCAGCTGCTCGGCATTTGAGAAAGGAGGGTAACATAATAACTTTATGTTGTGTAGGGTCAGCTGGAAGAACAGCTACAAGCTGAAAGTGGCTACCCTGGGCAAATAAGAGATATCATTATTTTTAATAAGAAGATTAAAGTTAGTGGACCATATATTTGGCCATAATATTTGGTCGCTGTACAAAACCTGTGCAGGTGTTTCATTCCATGTTCTTAGGTTATTGCATAACTACCAACTTTTCAAAATAAAGATTCTTGCTCCTGGGTACCTAAGTTCTTATTGTTCAAGCAAAGAGAATAAATGGTCTTACTCTCACTCACAATTTTAGAAAACACATGAAAGTATGTTGTTAATATTTTCCAAAAGTCTTGCTTCTCAATAAAAAAAGCTTACTTAATTACTAATGTATTGAAAAAAAAAATCTTAGTGAATACAATAAAATCTTGCTGGTTGGCAGATATTATTCATTCATTGACTCAAATCAACATTAAATTGCAGATCCCATTGACAGTTAAAATACATAAAGTCATCCACAATTGGTCAACTTTACAAAAATAAATGTAAAAAAAGTATATGCAATTGATTAGAATATGAAGTAAACTATTATTTATGAAAACTATTCATTTGCTGCACTCAACCCAGGTGAGGTGAATGGGTACCTGGCAGGAATATTTATTCCTTAGAATGCCAAGTGCGCTGGTGCCTGCCGGGCTAAAGCCAGGGTAATACTAATGTAAAGCGCCTTGAGCACTCAGCAATGAGAGTGGATACGTGCACTATATAAATTGCATATATTATCATTAATTATTATTGACATTTGAGGAAATTGAAATTTATTGCTCTTTACAAAATGAAAGTTTTAGAAGTTCAGCAATCATCTAGAAACTTATCTCACTGAATGGACATAGTGAATAAGTTAGGTGTAAGATCCAATGTTGCACAACAGACTGTATCTTGATTGCAAGTGAGATCATCCCGCCCCGTTTCCACGGCAACAGTCATATCTGTGTCGCATAACAGGATAAATTCAACATCGTAGGGCTATCTGAAGTCATCTTTTAGAGTTACTAAGAACCTTGCAAACTGACAGAGTGGACAAAAATTATTGGTATGGTACAAAAAGAGAACACCCCTAAAATATGCATCAATGTATACAACTGTTTGCCATTAAAAATACAAACCCTTCCATAAAATGTGCACATGTTTTTCTTTGTGCTCGAGTCTCTGGCAGAATCTTCCCCCACTTCAATGTTTTTTATGGCAAAAAGTTATGCAACAGACACCAAATTATGTTGCTTGCATATGTATAACTTTATAGAAGAGCAGTAAAAAGAAATTACAAATTTCTTTGCAAGAGCCATAATTGTGATGGATTGAATGTGTATTGTTTATTTTGTCCACTTTTTTGTGTGCCATACTCATAGTATTTAAAAAAAACTAAGTTCCCCTCTCCTTTAAGAAGATGACATAACGTTGAGTTTTTCGTTACAAAATTTGGCAGATTAGGTGACGAAATGATCAGTTCAAATGAACATGAGCATGCACTTTTGAAAACTCACAAAAGGCCTGTTTTTAGAGCAAAGAATTGTCTGAGCAAAGTAAAAAAATAAATAATTCTTTTTTTATACTCACATCGATTTTAACAGCAATTCATTTATAGAAAAATCCGTTCTTAAAGAAATTTTGCAAATAAGGGTTATGTTACATAAAACCTTTTGTCATAATGACAGAGTGTTTCCCCTGTGTAACATTATATGGCAGAAAGGCTCTGTTGCCAAAAGTTTTATGCAACTCCTGCAGGCGAAACAAATGATATTTTACATTTATATAACTAGATATAAATTATGTATCCAGTTTTATTTTCTAAAAAATATGCCCTTTCAAACAACACAGGAATATTTTTCATCAAATGCTTTGTAAAAAATCTGGTCCCAGCTCTTTATAACTAATTGCTTTTTAACTCTGCTATAAAGAGATTACTGCTATAACAAGGTATTGTTTATGTTTATTGACCTCTTTATACAGAGATTCCACTGTATACCCAGTTTGATTCTTTGACACCCCTCCAACAAAAAGTTATGTTCCTTTGAATAGAGGAGATCTTAAATTATGTTGAGTTTAGCTTCCAAATCCTTGTAAAATCCAAATTTCAACATATAATCAAGCAACATTTTTAGAAGCATTTCTACCAAGGTTAATTCCCGGACACAACCCCCTATAAAGAGTTATGCTCCTTTTAAAAGAGGGGGTCTTACTTTCTTGTTGCGTTCAGCTTCCGAATAGATCCCCCTTTCGCAGCACCTCCTCGGCACCCCTCATGGGATCCATGAGTCATTTCTCGTTGCGGAAGCAGGTGAATTTGGTGCAGGAGGTTACCCCAAAACTCGGCTGCCTCCACCCTCGCATAGAGGGATCATTTGGGGACGGGGTAGAGGAAGGGGGGCTTGCTTAGTCTACATTTTCAGACCAGAACTGCAGAGATGCCAACTGTTTTGGGATACTGTAAATGCCAATAAGTTAGCATCTCTGCATTCGGGTCTGAAAACAGAGAGGTTACCCCAAAACTCGGCTGCCTCCATCCCCGCAAGGAGGGATCATTTGGGGACGGGGTAGGGGAAGGGGGAGAGGGGGGCTTGTTTAAAGAGTCTGCATTTTCAGACCCGAATGCAGAGATGCCAACTGTTCCGGAATAATGTAAAAGCCAATAATTTGGCGTATGTAAATTTCAGCGAATTCAATGAATTTCAGACCTTTGCTGCACACATTAGCGAATTGTTATTTTCATGATTTCTAGATAATTCTACACAAGTCTATAGCCATTCTAATGAGTTGATAGTTGAGCGAATTCCTAGTCGCGAAATTTGTGAAAATAAATCACCAGCAAAAATCTCAGCGTTTACAGAATTCAAGAGGTACATTTTATGTAAATTCAAGGATTTCATCACAAGTGAATAGCTGAGAAAATGGTCATTGTTTTCATGTTTAAAGTATAAAGTAATTGTAAAAAAAAAACCCACAAATATCAAAACAAAAACAAAAACATTGTCCACTTTACTTGATAAGGCATGGGAAACTTTCATTATTTTGGTATACTTTGTTGTATTTCACCAAACTGTGAAGAATAATTGTAAAAACAAAACAAACAAAAAACAAAATCATTGTCCACTTTTCTAATCATTTCATACAATGTAAAGGACTGTCTGAATATTGAATGAAAGCATAAACACTGTACACATGACCTGAATTGATTAAAGATTCATTAAAAAAAAGCTTTGTCAAGTTCGGATGACAATGAAGGATAAATTGAACAGTTGTGCTACAAAAGTGCAAGAAGTTTGAAGGGTCATATGCTAAGTGTACAAAAACTATAGAGATGTCAGATATAATAATAAACACAAATATAATATGTTCATGGAAAGTTGTTCTAGGCCTATGTAGTATGAAATAAATAAAAGATAAATGTGGAATGATAAAAGAATATACAATATTTTTTCAAAGGCTTACTGTTGTATTGTTATAGGCGGATAGTCTTTGTTGAATATCTCAGCTAGTTTTCCTATCTGAACGATATTATCAGTAATATCAATTATTGAATAAAAGCTTTTACAGGGCAGCAATAGTACTGAAAGGTAAATAATAGCGATAATAATAATGGTGGCTACTTGTATAGCGCCCAGGTCCACCTTATCGGTGCTCAAGGCGCTGAAAGTTTTACACTCACTATTATCCGGCTTTAGCAAGCAACCATCACAGCGCTCCGCGTTACAAGGCATTTTCTCCTGTCGTCCCCTTTTACCTCACCTGGGTCGAGTGCAGCACTATGTGGATAAATTTTTTGCTGAAGGAAATTAACACCATCAGCGGGATTCGAACCTATGACCCTCTGCGGTGTGCTAAGTGCTTTAGCGCGGGAGAGCGTCGGCGTGAAATTGGCGGTGCGATCGGTGGTATTGTCTGCGGTGTGTGGGTTCGCGTTCATTTTGTATGTGAAGCATGTTCTGTGAGGAAGTACGACCGCACCAGGTTATTTT